>ML350926.1:0-128807 GCA_005239505.1 Nicotiana paniculata
TTGTATCCAGGAGAAAAACTTCAGCACATTCAGTGCTGAAGTATTAGAAAATAAACGAAAAAATTCCAGCATATTTGTGCTGAGGTTTTTCATGACAAATCTATTGTATCAAGGAGAAAAACTTCAGCACATTCAGTGCTGAAGTATTAGAAAATGAACTAAAAAACTTTAGCATATTTGTGCTGAGGTTTTTCGAAAAGGTCATTACAAAACTATTGTATCCAGGAGAAAAACTTCAGCAAAAAATAACTTAATTAAAGAAAAAGTTTTTGAAAAAACTCATCAAAAAACTATAGAACACAGTACATAACTTAATCATATTATTAGTGCTGAAGTTTAGCCAAAAAAACAAATTGTTTAGGAACATCAGTCAGATTCGAAAACTTACAATTTGAATTTTTGTTTGGGAGAGGAGATCCGAGAAGAGACGGAGTGATGGAAGGGGATCGGTGAAGTGTTTTGTGCGTGATTCAAATATGAGAAGAGACGGAGTATTTTGTGCGTGATTCAAATATGAGAAGAGACGGAGGTGCGTGATTTTTATATGTTATGTCNCATTATTAGTGTTGAAGTTTAGCCAAAAAACAAATTGTTTAGCAAATAAAACAAAAAATTCACCCTAAATTTTTTCTAAATAAACCAAAACTTTAGCAAAAAATTTCAGGTATCATGAACATCAGTCAGATTCGAAAACTTACAATTTGAATTTTTGAATTTGAGTATGGTTCAAATTACTGGTTTGGGAGAGGAGATCTGAGAAGAGACGGAGTAATGGAGGAGGATCGGTGAAGTGTTTTGTGCGTGATTCAAATATGAGAAGAGACGGAGTATTTTGTGCGTGATTCAAATATGAGAAGAGACGGAGGTGCGTGATTTTTATATGTTATGTCAGGGGTAGAATGGTCATATTAGTGCGAATTTTTTATCAGCTGGCTACCAAATCAATAATTTTTAAAAATAGGGTCAAGGTTAAAAGGTGGCTGATATGTAAGGTATGGCTGCAAATCGCCCCATTATGAGCTAGTTGATCCAAACCATATAGATGCAACTTAGCCCATTAGTAACATAATTGGGCCCATCTGACCAATGGCAATACTTTCGGGATTTTTACTTAAATAGCCTGATAAATTTTACTGCTCACTTTTTTTTCGGTATGTATAAATTTTACATTGATAATATATAATTGTACACATATTATCCATATATATATTGATTGGGTGTCGACTATTTAAGTTAATTTTTCGATAGATCGTTTTAGTTACTAAGCGTGAATAATGGCATTTGAGTGTGTAAAGGCGTTACACCAAAGTGGTACTGAAAAGAGTTACAACTTGTCTTTTTTTTCATATTTTTTGTTCCAATGACGTATTCGTTGTAATTCAGAAAAGTGCTAACCAAAGTGGGGTGAAAGTAAAAAAAAATAGTCAGATTTACAAGTGCTAATTAAAAAAAGTTACAGTTTCAAAAGTAATCAAAATTTAACCACTTTTCATATAAAGATAAATTTAAACGAAAATAATGTTCAAAATCCGCAAAATATTCCCGTATAATATACTGGAGTTTGAATTTTTTACATATGAACTTACAACATAATAAACTGGAGTTCCAGCACAATATACTGGTCCAGCATAATATGTTGGAACTTCATATAAAAGTGCTCAAATCTCCAGTATATTATGCTCGAACTTTTCGTGTGGTGAAGTTCTCAGCATAATATGCTGGAAGTTCATACACAGGTGCATCAATCTCCAGTATACTATGCAGGAACTTTCCGTATTGCAGCAAAATAATGGCTATTTTTCAATGATTTTGCAAACGCTAGCTATTTTTCAATTATCAATCCGAAACTGGCTAGCTCGTGCTACTTTTACACCACAGTGGTGTTCATATGTCGAGCTTTAAACCTCTCAGTAAAAATAAAAATTTACATAGGCCCCATATTATGAAGCAATCCACTAACGATGACTTTTGTATACATTTTACTTTATTTTGTGATTAAGTTTTACAATGGAATTACTTTTCTGCCTTTTTATCCGAGCTACTACAATTGGATTTTCCTAATGTAATAATTTCATCATTACGTCTAGCAAGATTGACTAGAATCTATTACTACTAAATGTAATTGAGCACCAAATCAATATATTATTGCGTTATTACCATAATCTTTCATCTAACATCATTTTTGCACCCACAGTTACTACGAAAAGTAACCAATTTTGGACAAAATAATCTATATAACAACTATTCTTCATTTCCAAACAAATTGGATTCTAATATATGAACTATTAAATATACATTGTACTGAATTTGGACTTGTATCATATTCCGATAATAATTTTTTTCTTTATTATTATTAAAAGGTTATTCTCCAAAATCTAGAAATTAAAGAGAAAGTTTCCCCTCCCTCTAGATTACCTACATGGACACAACCACTACATCACCGATTATCTTACCGGAACTATCGGATAAAAATAACCAAATGGATGTGGAGGAAACACCAGCACAATCCTACAAGGAAATGTTACTTGACAATCAGGCAATAAGCCAATACTTTTACGTTGAGGAACTCTCCCCAAACACCAAAGATGATAAAGGAAAAGGTATTGATGGCTCAGTTGCCATCTCACGGGAAGATAAGAAATGTCTATACCAGTCATGACGCTTTTCAGTAATCATAAAGGTCGTTGGTCGTAGGCCTCACCACTACCTCTGATCTAAACTAACTGACCTCTGGAAACCATCTGAATAGTTAATCTTGATTGACCTAGGATGATATTTCTTCATTGTCAAGTTTAGTTTAGAGAAAAATATGGCTAAGGCACAACATCTAGGCCCATGGTTCATTTCTGGGAATTCCCTATCAGTACGCAAATGGGAACCAAAATTCGTCCCACAAGAAGCTACATTATCTTCCATGACCATTTGGATTCGTCTGCCGCAGCTACCAACTGAATTCTATAATAAAGAAATTATGAAAAAGGTTGGGAGAACACTTGGCAACTTGTTAAAAATTGATTCATGCACATCTTCCATACCAAGAGAAAGGTATGCACACATTTGTATTCAAGTACCACTTGAAACCCCGGTGAGAACAACATTCATCATAGGAGATCACAAATAATCAGTGCTCTATGAAGGTGAAGGAACTTTGTGTACAACATGTGGAAGGATTGGCCGCACGACAAAAAAATGCAAGTTCAGGAAAGTTGCACCAACACCATTACAAGAAGTCCCTGAATGTTCAGAAATGCACAACAAAAAGGAAACAATGATGGATGGAAGGTAGTAACCTTACCAAGAAGGAAGAAGCCAAACCATCAACCTACAAAGGGAAGAAACAATGGAGTAGGAAATGAAAATGAACAACATCATGCACAAAAATCATAAAAGATTCAGGTAAAGATGTTTGATGTAGATTCTGGTAAGTTTCTGAAAATTAAAACTTTTCAATACAATTCAAAATCAAACAGTGCACAAACAAGTAACCACAACCGGCTCAATGAAAAAACACAACCCCACCCCCACTCCCCATTAGCCCAACCCATAAGGCTCCAGCCTAAGTACAGTTCCAAAAGAAAAGCGGGGACGGGACCTGATGGAACAGATACGGACAAGTCAACTGGGCGCACCCAAGTTGCATCAGAAGAGGCCCCCATCATTAGCCCGATTTTAGGGCTACACCTGACAAGAGTTGATGGTTTGGGACATCACTTCTCAAACCAATCATCAATGGGGTACATGCACGATCGGATCCCCCCAACCCAAATAATTTTCCCTGCCCCAATACCTATGTGCCCCCTACTTCCCTCCTAGCGGAGATCTCTAATGCGAAACCTTCACCACAATCTATGGACACTCAAGTGCCTCACCCGAGAAATCATCCAAACTCATGTGATATGACACCCTCCGCCCACTCCAACAGATACACCATTAATTCCAAATCCAAATTATCAGATGCAATTACTGATACCCTTTCTACTGATCTGACCCTCATACCAAACTACATTAACAGTTAATTTGCTTATAGTCGCGAAAGTTTTCCTAGAAAGGGGTTGGATTCAACAACCCATAAGGGGAGGCTTGCCAAGCTACACAACTCATAAAACTTTTGTACTATAACCAACTTTAGCTGTTATAACTCAGAAAACTTTCGCACTACAATAAGCTAACTTTCTTACAGTTTCTTACTCTATTTTCATATATGGACCAGCCTTTCCATCCATTTGAAAGAAAGAACAAGAGGGAAATTTATCTGGAACTGATATGTAATATATCACAAAGGTTTGCAAAGGTTACAATTGTGATCGGGTGCTTTGTGATGACAGTGGTACTCATGATTCCATTTGATGCAGTGTTGAAATCCTTAAAGTGCGGCACCCATTGATCTTCTGGGAGAACAGCAGGGTTCATGAGTGAACAAGTAGATCCAGTGTCAATGAAAGCGAACCTAACCCCCATTTTACCCAAAGAGGCAAAGCGAAAAAGCACAACAACCACCCATCAGAGTGACATCCCTTCCACTGGCGTCGGACCACTCACCAGCATCGTTGTTGGAGGTGGCATTACAAGTCCAAGGCTTATCCTACAATCTCACCCTGGGGAACCAACCGGTCACCCTAATCGTCCAAAACCCTGGGCACCTGGCGATGGTAACAGTGGAGGCCCTAAATAGGGCCTTGTCAGCCTTTGTCCCAAGCATGTGGCAAGCAAGACCCCGTCAACGGCAATATGAACCCTAATCAAGATCCCCCACGGATCAACAACTTCATCTCCCAAGCATTCCAATCAATTCCCTTCTTCCCAGACCCAGTAGTGGAGGACCCGGAGGCGAATCCACTCTTTGAGATTATTGAACCCCATTCCCAACAAACTCTATCGTCTTTTTCTCTACTTGGGAAGAACCAGTTTCCACCACTAGGGAACATAACAACGGAGATTAACATATCCTTAAAGCTTTTGAAAGGGAAAAATGCCATGGAAATGGAAGGAGAGGGTTATGGACCTCTACGTACGGACTCCCTTATATTGGACTTTGGCGGGGAGATAGAGTTCAGTGTGGAGAACAACGAGATTCTGGTGCTACTATGTCCCAATACCTTGACAAGATGTGGAGTGAGCCTGGGCTCTCACCACAGTCAAGGAGTGATCAAGACACTTCTGAACCTAACCCTAGTGCTGAACATGAGAGGCAAGAACTAGAAGAAACTAGTGACGCCTCCATAGGGGAGGAAGAAGGCTCACAAAAACCAGTTCCCCACCATGTAACCACCCTTAATGAACTACATCACAGGGAATGTTAGGGGTGGAAACAATGATGAGTTCAAGAGACACTGCCTTGACATGGTTCAACTCCACAAAACCAGCAATGTTGGTTCTGCTAGAGACAAAAATGGCTGATTATAAGAAGCTGACTGAGGATAGGCAATTTGATATGCTCATCCAGTCTCCAACTGTGTGTTTGTTTGGTGGGATTGTCATGATATGGAAAAAGAGAACTGTGTGCAGGTTGATGAGGTATACATTACTCCACAAAGCATTCATGCCAGTGTGAAAGTACTCCCCTTCCCTATATCTATTAGCTGATAGAAAACTGTTATGGGATAATTTAGTTACTATATCTAAAAGTTATACTAGAAATTGGTTTGTAGATGGTGAATTTAATGAAGTCTTAAAGGCTAGGGACAAGTTTGGGGCAACGCTATTAGCCCAAACTGTAGCAACCTCTTCTGGAACTGTCTCAATGAATGCAAGTTAATTGACTTAGGACACAAGGGTATTAAATACACATGGACTAACAAAAGATATAAAAATAGGAGCAGTCTAATTTTAGAAAGAATAGACAAATGGTTTTCTAATGACTGCTGGATTTCCTAGTACCCTGAGGCTTGTGTAAACCATCTCTCTAGGACCCACTCTGATCATTGCGCTGTGAAAATAGTGCTAAAGGGGAATCATGTCAATAATACTAATAAGCCCTTCAGATTTGATTCTATATGGACTAGCCACCCATCCTTTCTCAGTATCATCACTGAGGCTTTCACCCCAAACTCCCCTTTAATCCAATCAATCAACACCTTCAAAAACTTAGTAACCCAGTGGAACATGCATACTTTTGGCAATATCTTCCACAAAAAGAGAAGGATCCCGACGAGAATTGCTGGAATTCGAAAATATCCCAACTACCAATTAGCAACTTCGTGCTGAGTCTTGAAAGTAGCTTAATTAGAGATCTGGACTCTATCCTCAGAAATGAGGAAGATTTTTGGAAACTCAAGTCATAGGTCAGCTAGCTAACTGAAGAAGACGCCACCACTAGGTTTTTTCACACTTCCACCCTCAATAGAGAATGAGGGACATGATAATGTCCTTCAAAGATGATAGTAGGAAATGGCTCTATGATCATAAAGACATTAAGAACTCCATATTGCACTTCTTCAGGGGCCTTTACACTTCCTCTCACACCCAAGACCACATTCACACTACCAGTCTTCTAGATATGGCCCATACTCTTTTCAACTGCCAAAGAGAAAGCTTGGACAGAACCTTAGAGGATAGTGAGATCAAACTAGCTATCTTCTCTTTCAAACCTTTTAAGTCTCCTGGTCTAGATGGGCTACGCCTTTTCTTCTACCAAATATACTGGAGCATTATGGGGAAATCAGTGATAGACTTTTGTAAATCTTGCTTTGGCACACACTCCATTGATGAAACCATGAATCAGACTCTACTGTGCCTCATCCCCAAGTGTCCCAAAGCTACCATGCTCAAAAACTTCAAACTAATAGGACTTTGTAATACTATTTATAAGACCATCACAAAGGCCATTGTTAATAGAATCAAGCCACTCCTCCCTGACATAATTGGCCCTAGCCAGGAAAATTTTTTATCCAACAAAAGGGCCTCAGATAATTCCATCATAGTCCAAGAATACATCACCCACTTTGGTAAAATAAGAGGGAAGCAGTCCTACATGCTCCTCAAAATTAACTTAGCAAAAGCCTTTGGCAAGCTGGAGCGGTCTTTCGTTAGAGACACCCTCCAGGCTTACAACTTTCCAAATGGGCTAACTAAGTTAATCCTATCCTGCATTGGCTCTTCCAACATCTCTATCCTAGTAAATGATGGTAAGACTGACACCTTCAGAAGTTCAAGGGGAATTAGGCAAGAAGATCCCATCTCCCCATACATGTTTATCATGTGCATGGAGAGGCTCTTCAGGCTCATTGATAGGGCTGTGAATGAAAAACAATGGCTTCCCATCAGTATTAGTAGGTCTGCCCAAAGATATCCCACATCTTCTTTGCTGATGATCTTACTATGCTTGCAAAGGCAAACATCAGAAACTGCAACACAATCTACACTATCTTGCAGTCTTTCAATGAAGTTTTTGGTCAAAAAGTCAATCTCACTAAGTCTAGGGTGCTTTTCTCCTCTAACATAAAGCATGATACTATGGAGAACCTTACAAGTAATCTTTGCATGCAAGCTACAACATCCTTTGGTAAGTACCTGGGGTTTCCAATGTTCCATAAGAGACCCTCCAATAATGATTTACAATTCATATCAGGTAATGTGCAATCCAAGCTATCTGGTTGGAAAATAAATTGCCTAAATATGACTGGAAGAATCATCCTGGCCAAAGCCTCTCTTAGTTGTATTCCAAGCCATGAATCATGTAATACATCAAACTGCATATCAAAACTACCAACCAAGTGCCGCGCCCCCTCTTTCCTCGCGGAGATCAGGTTTATGACATTCGGTTGAGACAACTCTTTCCTTTTGGGAAAGGGGTTTGTGTTTTTGAGAGTCGCCACCTAACAATTTATAAAGGTGCGTTAGGACACCAAAGGGGTTCATTTACAGCTAGTTGTTAACCAGAGATAGGCTAAAGGCTTGAAATTATCCTAAATGGAAGGTGTTAGGCACCCTTCAGGATCCACAAGTGTGGTTCCCGGCCAAACAACTTTTGTGAATTTGTACGGCTTAGCAAACAAACAAATAAATGCTCAAATAAGAGGAGATTTAAGTCTTAAGCAGGCAGATGTTTGAAAATAGTAAAGAAGGTTAGATTTTGAAAGGAATATGATCTAAGCATATAAAGGGTATCCTAGGTTTATAATAATATGGATCACATCAGTAAAATACCCGGTAATCACTCCTCAAAGAGCGGCTACACGTGGTATTAGCGTACCGGTCATCATATCCATATTCTACCCTTTCCCACCCCGTGAAGGTAATTAAACTGCATTTTGGTCACGAACTCTATTGCATGTTGTTACCCGCCCTTCCTATTAGTCCCGGAGGAAATTAGGACTCCTATACTAAAGGGAGGTGCTAGGCAGACCCTCAGGTTTTAAAGGTAAAAATTCTAGGGCGACAGATAACAAAAAAAGTAGGACTGCAGATAAAGACTCAAGTATTCCTCCACTCATAGTACACATAAACAACATGTCTCATACACAACTAAGGTCCTAATTCAGATTCAGATTCTAAGTATGGTATCTAAAGTGATAACACAAAGACAGATTTATTGCACAACTCAGAGAGGAAGTCTTAATCAGGCTTGCCTACTAGTTTTAAACATGCTGACAGTTGAACACTAATCACAAAGGACAGTTCTAGTTTATTCCTTGTAACTGATTTCTTAAGGCTTGCCTAGGTGTAAAATAACATGAAGCAGTTGTACAGATTTGTTTAAAGGGTTTAAGATTACCAATCCTAATAGTATGTGATTCTAAGTGTGTACAAAGGATTGATTTCCAGCTTATTAGAACATGAGACTATTTCAGCCATGTATATTTAAACTACGTGTGACTTGAGTAAGTATGACCCTAAGACATAATTTCTAATGCAGCATGATAACTTAAACATGATTTTTCTAAATGAATGCAAGATCACAACATTATGCACAACTTCAGGAATAACACAAGTGAAATATTTTAATCGTTGTTTTCCTAGAACAGGATCTCTACGTGTACAACATGATGAGACATAATTGCAGTTTTTGTTACCATTATTTATTCTAGGACAGGACTTCTAAATGAAGCTTCAGGACACATTTATATGAGCAGAATCACATAATAACAATTTACTTAATTATTTGTCCTATAGGCAGGATCTCTAAGTGAGGACGATAAATGATGACATGTTGAAAGGAAAACAGTATACATGAGCCTAAGTAGCATGATATCTAATGCATGACATGTTGTACCTAAACATGGCTGCTATTGCGCATAGAGAGTAAACCTAGGAAGCATGATTTCTACCCTTGATTACACTATAGCATGCATCTTACCCACCCTTTTTCACTATCTGACCCTAGAGTTGTTTACAATTAATTATCACAGACCATGGGATATGAATCACACAACTGAAATAGAAGAAAAATAAGAAGTTAACTATAGGGAGCCTACAGAATAGGCCCAGATATCCATGTCCTCAATGCCAGGTAATGTTTCACAGCCTTTCACATAATCTAGGTGTATCAAAGTTCTCTAAGGATCTCAAGGGATCCTGGGCAGTGCTCACACCCAGATTTCATAGCCAAGATGGAGTAAGTGCAGTGTGGAAAGGCCAGCTCTTGTGTGTCAAAGTTTAGAGGGAGCTCAAGGGTCGCAAAGCAGTCACACACTAAAGGGGCAGAACCTAGACTTTTAAGAGTATGTGAGAGTGCTTGATATTGATTTAAAAAGAATTGAGCTGAGAAAAACAGTTTGAAACTGATCCACCTAGAATCAGTTCTTGAAAGAAAAACAGTAGAAGAGTTTAACTCTTATTTGAAGACAGTTTTTAAGGAAGGTGAGTAGGGCAATCTCAGAATCAGAATAACATACAAAGTTCAGGGAAGCAAACACAAACAGGGGAAGGGTGTTTGGGGACAAGTAATTCACATGTAAGAGCATATTTGCACACAGGTAGACATCAGAGAAAGCACTTCAGGTCTTAAAAAGTCACAACACATTCTATCAAAAAATGTTCATGCCAGGACCTTAACAACATTAGATTGAGGGATGCTAAACAGGTTCATACATTAGGTTCAGGGAAGGGGTTCAGGATTACCTAGCAGCTAGGGGTCACACACACATGCTGATAATGTACTGGGTTAGGGAATAAGGCAGAATTGTAACAAATAAATAGGAGGAGCAGTAGACATGTTGAAATAAGGGGAAGGGAAATCACATAGACAGAATAGATATGCCAGTTACAGGGTAAACAGTAGAACCACAAGTAGAAGCACAAAAGGAATAAGAGAAAGTGCAATACGAACATAAACATGTTGTTTTGGATGTTGTAAATCAAATAGAAGACATACCACTCAAGATTTAGAGAATAGAACAGTAGTGTACAGAGAAGAAGAGCAATGGGACAGTAGTGTGCAGAGCAAGAGAGCAGTAGAGCAGTAGAGCAGTAATAAGTTACTCAGTCTTGGCTTTCAGCCGACAGAGTAGCCAGTAGTCAATAAGAGAGAGTGTGTAGGAAAGTAAGAGAGAGCAATGAGTATGCTTTTGTCTGTGTGCGTCTGATGTTAATGAAAGAGTAGTGTATTTATAGTTTGAAAACATGTAGCAAATAAGGTAAAAATCAAAGTTCATTTGTGATTATAAAAATGTATACCAATTAGAATCAGATCAGTATAAGGACTTCCTTTAATAAAGGGTTAGAATTCAAACGGTAATAAGCAGTGATAAATAAGGAATGAAGTCATGTAACACTGAACATGGCATATAAGGAAAAAAGCATAGTACAAAGCATATAATAGAGGCTAGGTTCGACAAATTCTAATTAAGGAAAATGTCTAAGTATCAATTTGACAGCACAATTAACCACAAAATAAGGCAAGAGAATATTTAGGGGTTGAAATCAGTAGAGTATCATGCGAAATCAGTGAAGAATCAATCATAGGAATTCAAAGATGGAAAATAGTGTTGATTTAAAACCAATTTATGAGAACAAGCGTAATAAACACTTAGTAGACAGAATCAGAACCTTAATAGGCCAAAATAAGGTAAAATGATACAAGATTAGGGATTCACTTAGAACACAGTATGAATCAACAGAGTAAATATAACATAGGCGGAAGAGATAAAGAGTTAGAAACCCTAATAGGCAAAAGTAGGGTAAAACCATAGAAAACTCAGGATGCTTGTGAAAATCGGGCACACATGTTGATAGAACAAACACATTACCTTAGAATCTAGGGTTAAAACCAAGAATTTAGGGTTTTAAAAAAATAAATCAGACAACAAGGGGAAAACCTCAAATAAACGTTTAAACATAATGAGAATCACAAGATAATACTAAAAATCAGAAAGAAAACCGTTTAAAGGGGGTTTAAGAACCCTAGTTCTTAAAAAGATGAAGAATCGCTTAAAACAGAGGGGTTTTAAGAGAGAATAAGTGAAAACCTCAAAATAAACGTAGATCTGTCACAGATCTAGAAAGATCGGAAGATCTTAGAACTAGGGTTTCCAGAGAAAACCCAAAGAGAGAAGAGAGACTTAGATGTTACCGGCGTTTCGCTGGAAAATGCAAGAATCTTACTCGAACGGCCATAGGAGGCCGGAAAACATGGAAAGGGACCAGATATGGGAGTGATTTCCTCAGGGTCGCTTGAAAAACTTCATCAGTGACACAAACGAGAAAGGTAGAGCCTTAGGGTCGAGGAGGGGTGAGAACCTCATGGTTTCCAGTAAGGGAGGTGGCCGGAGATGAGAGACAAAGCTCAAACGGGGGAAGGTTCTACAGAGTCCCAGAGAGGGAGATAGAGAGACAGGTGAGAGAATGAATTGGGGGAAATAAGAGAAGGAGGGGTAGTCTTAGGGTGTTAATTATGGTAGGTAGAGATCTGGGTCGTTGATTGGAATTAATCAACGACTCAAATTAAAAGGGGGATAGGGTCGGGTGAGGTTGAAGATTGGGCTGGTACTCATTGGGCTAAGGGGTCCGGGTAAATTGGGTTAAAATTGGGAATTAAATGGCTAAAAATTAAATACCCATAAAAATTGCCAAGTAATTAATAAAATTGACCAATAATCATATAAAAATGAAATTGAGGCTAAATAGATGAAATTAAAGTGATTAATTAATATTAAAATATAAAACGGCTCATTAGTGTCTTAAAATGGTATAAATGTACAATTATGCTATAATTATAAAATTACTGTAATTATAATTAAATAATACCAAATTGGCTAATTTATGAAATAATTAAATCCTAATAGGATTAAAAATGATATATTGAACTAGGAAATATTTTGAAATTATTTACAATATAATTTATGAATAATTATTGAATTTAAAATACTGAATAAATTGGAAAAGAAATTAATAAAATGTGGAAAATTATGGAAAAATACCAGTTATTATAAAAAGTGATTTTGAAGGCACATATGCAAATTTTAAAATACTTTGAGGAAAAATTGGGTATCAACAGCTGCCCCTCTTTACCCAGGAAGGATGAAAGAGTTGTCGGGTAAAAATATGATGGCCAATTTTGACCGAGTGAAATGGTTTGGAGAGATTCCAGCCGCATCCTGGTTTCTGAGTTGCCTACATATCCCTGGTTTTACAGGAATCAGGCCGTATGTAGTTCAGGATTCTTCGGTGAAGTATACCGATGAAGTTTCTTACAAGAACGGACGCAACATTTGGGACTGATTGAATAAGCGGCTTACGGGGTGGTTAGGAGAACTGGAGTGGAACCGCTCCTGCCGGGATGGCAGTTTGCTCACCGGATTACCTGCAAATAAATAATACAAGCATATATTGTGCGTAATTTAAACATGATGCAAATTCTCGTTGGACCATGAATGATGTCTTCGGACGGTTAAGGATGACGTCCTCAGACCATGACGTCCTGGGCTATGAATTGCTTGATGCAGGATTCGTAGGCCATGAAAATGATGTTCTCGGGCCATGAGGATGGTGCCTCTGAACCATGATGCCTTTGAATAATGATATGCAAAATTGATAGAGATCCCCATGACATGACATGATGTTCTCGGGCTATGAATATGGTGCCTCCGAACGATGACGCCTTTGGATAAGTTGGCGATATTTCAGCCCATGAAATGCAGTAAAATGATGCTGACGAGACAGATCTTAGTCTTGCAAATAAAAGGGCAGAGCTTATCCCGAAAGGAAAGCGAAGTAAATAGTTCTTGAGACAGCGGTTAGTCTCGAAAGGTAAATTGGTGGCAGAGCTTAGCCTCGTAAGGCAGAATGGTAGCCTTATGCAAATTCAGATGGAGACATCGCTTAGTCTAGGAAGGCAGAATGGTAGCCTTATACAATGATATAGATGGAGGTAGAACTTAACCTCGGAAGGCAGAATGGTAGCCTTATGCAATAATGTAGATGGAGGTAGAGCTTAACCTCGGAAGGCAGAAAGGTAGCCTTATGCAACAATGTAAATGCAGATGGAGACAACGTTTAGTCTCGGAAGGCAGAATGGTAGCCTTATGCAATAATGTAGATGGAGGTAGAGCTTAACCTCGGAAGGCAGAAAGGTAGCCTTATGCAACAATGTAAATGCAGATGGAGACAACGTTTAGTCTCGGAAGGCAGAATGGTAGCCTTATGCAATGATGTAGATGGAGGTAGAGCTTAACCTCGGAAGGCAGAAAGGTAGCCTTATGCAACAATGTAAATGCAGATGGAGACAACGTTTAGTCTCGGAAGGCAGAATGGTAGCCTTATGAAAGAAATAAAATGACAGTAGGAATTCTTAGCTGGTGATGAATTGCGGCATTGTGATTATTGAGAGCATTGTGACTGTGGAGCATTGAGGCATGTGCGAAAGTCGGCAAGTGCAGCAGTTTTGAGAGTCGTATTTTGGACAACATTTGTCCCCTGGGCGGACAATTTGTTTAGGGATTTTGCAACCTTAGTGCATGCAACCAAAGAAAGATCGTGAGTTCTATAAACTGGGGGGTTAGTTCATATCCCCGCTGGCTTTTCTTGACTTGCTGGGCTCGATCTGATGATATTGTCTGTATTATTGGGGTAGCGTTGCTAAACAAAGCTGTTTCAAAAACAAACATGCATAATTTTGTAAAAGCATAATGCATAATTAAAAAATAATTTTGGGATGAACCGACGACCTTGACATGACTCGGGACATTGCAACCTCTCCTGCTACGGAATTTTGAGGGTCCTCTTCAAAATTCTGCCCCAGTTTGATGGGTGAATGTCTCTAACTGTTGCTCGTGCGGCGATTGGCTGATCTTGCTTCAGAATCTTGAGGGTCCTCCTCAAGATTCTGCCCTAGTTTCCAATTGTGGGGAAAAATAAAAATTTTATTGAATTGTGACTGAACCCATAGGGCTGCCTGCGTACCCCCTCTTAAACGGGTATCAGGTCAGGCGTAGTTCAATTTACATCATTGAGAAAGCATAAAGATTACACATAGTAGTGTTTGACTGCATCTGAATTGATTGGCTTTGGCCAGACTTCTTCGTTCATTTCTACGAGTATAAGTGCTACTCCTGTCAGTACCCGGTGAACCATGTACGGACCCTGCCAGTTAGGAGAGAACTTCCCTTTGGCTTCATATTGATGTGGAAAGATCTTCTTCAGCACCAGTTGCCCCGGTGTGAACTGTCTAGGCTTGACTCTCTTGTTGAAGGCTCGGTTCATTCTATTCTGATAGAGTTGACCATGACAGACTGCATTCATTCTCTTTCCGTCTATGAGGGGTAGTTGCTCATAACGGCTCTTTACCCATGCTGCGTTGCTGAGCTCAGCTTCTTATATAATTCTTAGAGATGGAATCTCAACTTCGGCAGGAATAATAGCCTCAGTACCATAAACTAGCATATAGGGAGTTGCCCCTGTTGAGGTGCGATATCCCAATAAGGCAAAAGATAACTTCTCGTGCCACTGCTTGTGCCTTTCTATCATCTTTCTTAGTATCTTCTTGATATTTTGTTGGCCGCTTCTACAGCTCCATTTATCTGAGGTATGAAAGCTATTGAATTCTTGTGTTTGATCTTGAAAGCCTCGCACATAGCTTTCATCAAGTCACTGTTGAGATTGGAACCATTGTCTGTGATGATTGACTCAGGAATCCCGAGTCGACAAACAATACGGTCGCGGACAAAGTCTGCCACGACTTTCTTAGTCACTGCTTTGTAGGATGCTACTTCGACCCATTTGGTGAAATAGTTGATGGCTACCAGAATAAACCTGTGTCTGTTGGAGGCGGCAGGCTCGATTGGTCCAATAACGTCCATGCCCTAGGCGGCGAATGGCCATGGTGAGCTTGTTGCGTTGAGATCGTTTGGAGGTATCTTTATCATATCTGCGTGTATCTGACAACGGTGGCATTTTCGGACATACTGGATGCAGTCCGTTTTCATAGTCATCCAAAAGTAACCAGCTCGGAGTATCTTCTTTTACAGAACAAAACTGTTCATATGCGGGCCACAGGTCCCAGCATGAATCTCCTCTAGCAGCTTGGATGCTTCCTTTTCATCTACACAACGTAATAATCCCAAATCTGGAGTCCTCCTACATAGGATTCCTCCGCTGTGAAAGAAGTTTTTGGATAGTCTTCGAAGTGTGCGTTTCTAAGTGGGATTCGCAAGCTCTGGGTAATCTCCTTTCGCCAAATACTCCTTGATGTCATGAAACCAAGGATTTTCGTCTGCTTCCTCTTCAACATGGGCACAATAATCTGGCTGATTATGGATCTTTACGGGAATAGGATCAATGAAATTCTTGTCCGGGTGTTGGATCATTGAGGACAAAGTAGCCAATGCATCGGCGAACTCATTCTGGATTCTGGGGACATGCCGAAATTCTATCTTCGTGAACCTCTTTCTTAATTCCTGTATGTGGTGCAGATACGGCAGTATCTTGGAATTCTTGGTAGCCCACTCTCCTTGTACCTGATGTACCAGCAAATCTGAGTCACCAATCACTAACAGCTCCTGGACGCTCATGTCAATGGCCATTTTGAGCCCTACGATACAGGCTTCATACTCTGCCATATTGTTGGTGCAGGGGAATCTGAGTTTGGCATATACCGGATAATTCTGACCGGTTTCTGATATTAGGACTGCTCTAATGCCAATTCCCTTGAAGTTCGCTGCTCCATCGAAGAACATTCTCCAACTGTCGTAGGATTCTGCAATGTCTTCTCCTATGAATGATACCTCTTCATCAGAAAATACATTTTCAGAGGTTCGTATTCTCCATCTACAGGGTTTTCAGCAAGGTGGTGTGCCAGAGCCTGTCCCTTGACTGCTTTCTGAGTCACATAGATAATATCGAACTCACTCAGCAGGATTTGCCACTTGGCTAGCTTGCCAGTGGGCATGGACTTCTGAAAGATGTACTTCAATAGATCCATTCTCGATATGAGATACGTTGTGTAGGCACATAAGTAATGCCTCAGCTTCTGAGCTACCCAAGTCAAAGCACAACAAGTGCGTTCCAATAGAGAATATTTGGCCTCGTACGGAGTGAACTTCTTGCTGAGATAATAAATGGCTTGCTCCTTTCTTCCTGTTTCATCGTGCTGCCCCAGAACGCAGTTGAAAGCTCCATCTAACACTGCAAGGTAGAGTAACAGAGGTCTACCTGGCTCAGGCGGTACCAAGACTGGTGGTGTTGACAGGTATGCCTTGATTTTTTCGAAAGCCTTTTGACAATCATCGGTCCACTTTGTTGCGGCGTCCTTCTTCAGCATCTTGAAGATTGGCTCACAGATAACTGTAGACTGTGATATGAATCGGCTGATGTAATTAAATCTCCCCAAGAAACTCATCACATCTTTCTTGTTCCTTGGAGGTGGTAGTTCTTGAATGTCTTTGACCTTTAACGGATCCAATTCTATCCCTCGGCGGCTGACAATGAACCCGAGCAACTTTCTAGCAGGAACACCGAATGCACACTTTGCGGGGTTCAGCTTCAGATTGTATTTCCGAAACCTTTTGAAGAACTTCCTCAAACCTTCTATGTGGTCAGTGGCTTTCCTAGACTTGATAATAACATCATCCACGTATACCTCGATCTCCTTGTGAATCATGTCGTGGAAGATAGTGGTCATATCCCTCATGTAGGTGGTCCCTGCATTCTTCAGGCCGAATGGCATCATCTTGTAACAGTACACTCCCCACGGCGTAATGAAAGCCGTTTACTCAGCATCTTCCTCATTCATCCAGATTTGATGATAACTAACGAAGCAATCCACGAATGATTGTAGTTCATGCTTGGCGAAATTGTCAATCAGGATATGTATATTTGGCAAAGGGAAGTCGTCTTTCGGACTAGCCCGGTTGAGATCCCGGTAGTCGACATAGACTCTGACCTTCCCATCCTTCTTTGGTACTGGCACAATGTTGGCTAATCATGTCGGGTACTCAACTACCCTGAGAACCTTGGTGTTGATTTGCTTGGTGAATTCTTCTTTGATTTTCAAACTCATGTCAGGTTTGAACTTCCTAAGCTTTTGTTTTACCGGTGGACACATTGGATTGGTTGGCAATTTGTGAGACACAATAGACGTACTTAGACCAGTGATGTCATCGTACCACCAGGCGAATATGTCCTCATACTCCTTTAGAAATTCTGCGTATTCTTTCTTTTCTGACGGCGACAAATAAATGATGATTCGTGTTTCCTTGATGTTTTCTGAATCTCCCAGGTTGATGATTTCAGTCTCGTCCAGGTTGGACTTAGGTCTGTTCTCAAAATTCTCAACTTCTTTGACAATCTCGTCATGTATGTCATCTTCTTCTGAATCCACGCCCCTTTGCTGCGTTGTCTCATTGCATACAGTCATCAGTTCATTAAGACAAGTAATAGTAATGATGTATAGGTAAAGTAATGAGAGAAAAATGACAGCAATAAATATTGATTCATAAGAAAAATTTAAAAATGCTTTTGATAAATTGAACGATTATTTTGAACATTGATGATCTTATGGCAGGAATTAAAATGCGAAAAAGAAAATTATTTTGTAAAGAAAAACAATGAATAAAGCTCGTTTTAGCCTTGCTACCCCGAGGCTCGTCGGGCTTTGGTTGTCCTGACAGTCCAATTCTTGAGGTATTTGGGAGGACTAAGAGGAGGAGAGGGTGGAGGGACCCTGGATCTTGTAAGATAGGATGATGATGCCAGAGTGCACGAACTAACCTTTGGGGAGGGGAATAAATAAATAAAGAAAGAGGAAAACAAAAACAAAAGGTAGCCAAGTCACTGAGGATTATGAAAAGTATTGTGGTATTTAAACACATAGTACGGGAATGTAAAGCGCGTCCTAATTTGGGGACCTCTTTTGTGCCCGAGGTAGGCCTAGCGACAAATTGATTTGGAGAACTTAAGATGCTAAATGCCTCATTTTATTGATAAGAAAATAGACGAATCCCAAAACGACACTAAATAAACAGGAAGTAAAGGTCACTAATGGCCATTGGCCTTATTACATTGATAAAGTAAAAGAAAGACATTCCTATCTACTTGGTCCCAGAAGGACCTTCCCAGACTCGGCATTCTTGCTTCCTTCGTACAGTTTCCCCAACTCGCGAAGTCCTAGCAACTGGTATGCTCTGGCTAGATGTCCTCCTTCGGTCCCTTCAACCTTTTGACAGTCTTCAACCCTTTTGAGAAATTTTTCCTCCAGCTCCCCTATGCCTTGCTCCAAATACCCTAACCTTTTGTTGGTGCTGATAGCCATATCTTTCCATTCCTTGATCAGTTTTTTTTTCTAGACTCATGTATTTCGCGGTTCTTATCCTCACACTCACGGATCCTCTTGCACAGCTGATTGTATTTGACTTGTGCCTCGGCCTTTTCATTCTATAACCCTGTAGCCCTGAACGAACCCTGGCTCGCTCAGACCACCCCAATTTTCTTCCAACCAACCAAGATAGAAAGGGGTACAACCGGCATGATATCTATCTGGCTCGATGGTGTCCTTCTCCATTACAATCTTGCAGTGCCACATGTGCTGGGCTTGGCACTTGTGAGGACTATTGTCATTTTGGAAGTCAGCTCGAAGATGGCTCATCTTGTCGACCGTGGGTATGACTTGCGTCCTAGTCGCTTGACTCATAACTCGAAGAGGGACGTAAGGGTATGTTCCTCTGAGACCAATTAGTATTAGGAACGGTGCATCTATGGAACAGGCGATGAACTCCTCTGTCGGAAACTACTCGAACATCCACTGAACATGTTCTTCAGTCAGATTATCAAAGAGATCGACCCATCCTTTGGCATTCTCAGGCTGAGCAAACATGTCGGAGATGTAATTCATTCGCTTTGAATGGTGGAAAGCGATGTGGTCATCCCAAACTTTCGATGAGTTTCTTGTTGGTATTCGCCCTTTTGGAGATGTTCCATGAGCCAAAGCTGAAGTAGTAGATTGCAGCCTTCGAAGTGTCCTGCCCCTCGTTGACACTTTTCCAAGGCTCGATATATGTCTGCAATGATCATGGGCACAATGCTGAAGTTTTTCCCACCAGTTCCTTCCATTAGTGTCTTGGTTACCATGGACAGTCTAGTGTGTATTCTCTTCTTCTTTATTGGAAACACAATCAGACCCAAGAAGCAAAACATGAAGACGAATACTCTACGATGGATGTGTCCCAAGGATGTGATGGCAAACTCGTCGTGGTAGGTACGGTATGATTTGCTGTGATCGTACCTTTCGTACAAGTAGTCAAAAGGGATGTATGACTTCTTTAAGCATACCAGTTCTGCATTCTTCTTCAGACCCATCATTTTGAGGAAACCTTTGCATGTGCGCTTCTCAAGCATTAGAAACCCTGGGGTTTCCCATACTAGTCCAGCTAGTCCTCCTATTTTCTCCAGCAAATGTGTCATTTCAATGTCCCCAAAGCGGAACACGGACCTTTCACAATCCCAGAATAGGGTAACAGCCTCTATTATCATGTTGTTAGGCTAGATTTCTAGGAGAGATGGTAGATTGCCCAAGTATTTTCTGACGAGATTTTTGTCACTAAAATATAAATCTTCCTACCAACTTAGCAATTTTGGATGGATATTGGAGACCATGCCGAATCTGGTGACTTCGTGCCTTATTTTTCTGCAAGGCAAACAAGGTTAGACCCTTACCCCCACCAGACTCGACTATTTAACATCAACAATTAGCATAAAGCATTTAGTTCTCCAAATAAATACACATAATGTGATGATGTTCGTTTGGGTTTAGGGAAACCAGTGGACTTTTGGATAAGGCAATATTAAAAGCTATCGTGCGGACCACACTTTAGCCTGTCTAGGTTTGACCATAATGCATGACACAACATAACGGAGTAAGGTTTCTATGGGGTTTTAGACTAGTACCATCGAGCGGACAACTAAAGGGGGAATGGCACGGAACCATCGACTGCACCGCTGGTCGACTAGTTTTACCGCAAATAAGCCTTTCCGAATTTAGGGAGTAATAATATAGGAAGAGCGCAACCACTCATCAAGCATTGCTATAGTATTTTGTTTGGCACAAGTGGAGTATGAATGTTGAGCATGATTATGCAATAATAAATAAGCATTAAAAACATGTTGTCATGTATTTGCACGTTATGAAAGCGGTAAATACAACAGTTATGATTTAAAGCGGTTACAAAGGAAAACAAAGAAACATGTCATTTTGCCTTTTAGAAGGAATAAATATTCGAAAGAGATAAACAATTAATTGCACATAGAGGGGGCAAAGGAAATAAGAAAATATCAAACAAAGCATACTCGGACAAATTCACAAAGCGATTTGTAATGGTAAAAGCCTATAATCTCCAGCAGAGTCGCCATGCTGTCGCGCCCCCTCTTTCCTCGCGGAGATCGGGTTTATGACATTCGGTTGAGACAACTCTTTCCTTTTGGGAAAGGGGTTTGTGTTTTTGAGAGTCGCCACCTAACGATTTTTAAAGGTGCATTAGGACACCAAAGGGGTTCATTTACAGCTACGTTGTTAACCAGAGATAGGGTAAGGGCTTGAAATTCCTAAGGGGAATGTGTTAGGCACCCCTCGGGATCCACAAGTGTGGTTCCCGGCCAAATAGCTTTTGTGAATTTGTACGGCTTAGCAAACAAACAAATAAAGGCTCAAATAAGAGGGTATTTAAGTCTTAACATTGCGGATGTTTGAAAATAGTAAAGAAGGTTAGATTTTGAAAGGAATACGATCTAAGCATATAAAGGGTATCCTAGGTTTATAATAATATGGATCACATCAGTACAATACCCGGTAATCACTCCTCAAAGAGGGGCTACATGTGGTATTAGCGCACCGGTCATCATATCCATATTCTACCATTTTCCACCCCGTGAAGGTAATTAAAGCGCGTGTTGGTCACGAACTCTATTGCATGCTGTTACCCACCCTTCCTATTAGTCCCGTAGGAAATTAAGACTCCTATCCTAAAGGGAGGTGCTAGGCAGACCCTCAGGTTTTAAAGGTAAAAATTCTAGGGCGACAGATAACAAAACAAGTAGGACTGCAGATAAAGGCTCAAGTATTCCTCCACACACAGTAAATATAAACATCATGTCTCATACACAACTAAAGTCCAGACTCAGATTCAGATCCTAAGCATGGTATCTAAGTGATAACACAAAGACAGATTTATTGCACAACTCAAAGAGGAAGTCTTAATCAGGCTTGCCTACTGGTTTTAAACATGCTGACAGTTGAACACTAATCACAAAGGACAGTTCTGGTTTTATTCCTTGTAACTGATTTCCTAAGGCTTACCTAGGTGTAAAATAACATGCAGAAGTTGTACAGGTTTGTTAAAAGGGTTTCAGATTACCAATCCTAATAGTATGTGATTCTAAGTGTGTACAAAGGATTGATTTCCAGCTTATTAGAACATGGGACTATTTCAGCCATGTATATTTAAACTAGGTGTGACTTGAGTAAGTATGACCCTAAGGCATGATTTCTAATGCAACATGATAACTTAAACATGATTTTTCTAAATGAATGCAAGATCACAACATTATGCACAACTTCAGGAATAACACAGGTGAAATATTTTAATCGTTGTTTTCCTAGAACAGGATCTCTACGTGTACAACATGATGAGACATAATTGCAGTTTTTGTTACCATTATTTATTCTAGGACAGGACTTCTAAATGAAGCTTCAGGACACGTTTATATGAGCAGAATCACATAATAGCAATTTACTTAATTATTTGTCCTACAGGCAGGATCTCTAAGTGAGGACGATGAATGATGACATGCTGAAAGGAAAACAATATATATGAGCCTAAGTAGCATTATATCTAATGCATGTCATGTTGTACCTAAACATCACTGTTATTGCGCATAGAGAGTAAACCTAGGAAGCATGATTTCTACCCTTGATTACACTATAGCATGCATATTACCCACCCCTTTTCGCTATCCGACTCCAGAGTTGTTTACAATTAATTATTACAGACCATGGGATATGAATCACACAACTGAAATAGAAGAAAAATAAGAAGTTAACTATAGGGAGCCTACAGAATAGGCCCAGATCTCCATGTCCTCAATGCCAGGTAATGTTTCACAACCTTTCACATGATCCAGGTGTGTCAAAGTTCCCTAAGGATCTCAAGGGATCCCGGGCAGTGCTCAAACCCAGATTTCATAGTCAAGATGGAGTAAGTGCGGTGTGGAAATGCCAGCTCTTGTGTGTCAAAGTTCAAAGGGAGCTCAAGGGTCCCAAAGCAGTCACACACTAAAAGGGCAGAACCTAGACTTCTAAGAGTATGTGAGAGTGCTTGATATAGTTTTAAAAAGAATTGAGTTGAGAAAAACAGTTTGATAATGATCCATCTAGAATCAGTTCTTGAAAGAAAAACAGTAGAAGAGTTTAACTCTTATTTGAAGACAATTTTTAAGGAAGGTGAGTAGGGCGATCTCAAAGTCAGAATAGCACACATAGTTCAGGGAAGCAAACACAATCCGGGGAAAGGTGTTTGGGGACAGGTAATTCATATGTAAGAGCATATTTGCACACATGTAGACATCAGAGAAATCATTTCAGGTCTTAAAAAGTCGCAGCACATTCTATCAAAAAATGTTCATGCCAGGAGCTTAACAACATTAGATTGAGGGATGCTAAACAGGTTCATACATTAGGTTCAGGGAAGGGGTTCAGGATTACTTAGTAGCTAGGGGTCACGCACACATGCTGATAATGTACTGGGGTTAGGGAGTAAGGAAACATTGTAACAAACAAATAGGAAGAGCAGTAGACATGTTGAAATAAGGGGAAGGGAAATCACATAGACAGAATAAATATGCTAGTTACAGGGTAAACAGTAGAACCACAAGTAGAAGCACAAAAGGAATAAGAGAAAGTTCAATACGAACATAAACATGTTGTTTTGGATGCTGTAAATCAAATAGAAGACATACCAGTCAAGATTGAGAGAATAGAGCAGTAGTGTGCAGAGAAGAAGAGCAATAGGATAGTAGTGTGCAGAGCAAGAGAGCAGTAGAGCAAGTAGAACAGTAGAGCAGTAGAGCAGCAATAAGTTACTCAGTCTTGGCTTTCAGCCGACAGAGTAGCCAGTAGTCAATAAGAGAGAGTGTGTAGGAAGTAAGAGAGAGAGAGCAATGAGTATGCTTCTGTATGTGTGTGTCTGGTGTTAATGAAAGAGTAGTGTATTTATAGTTTGAAAACATGTATCAAATAAGGTAAAAATCAAAGTTCATTTGTGATTATAGAAATGTATACCAATTAGAATCAAATCAGTATAAGGACTTCCTTTAATAAGGGGGTTAAAATTCAAATGGTAATAAGCAGTGATAAATAAGTAATGAAGTCATGTAAGACTGAACATGACATATAAGGAAAAAAGCATAATACAGAGCATATAATAGAGGCTAGGTTCGACAAATTCTAATTAAGGAAAATGTCTAAGAATCAATTTGACAGCATAATTAACCACAAAATATGGCAAGAGAATATTTAGGGGTTGAAATCAGTAGAGTATCATGCGAAATCAGTGGAGAATCAATCATAGGGATTCAAAGATGGAAAATAGTGCTGATTTAAAACCAATTTATGAGAACAAGCGTAATAAACACTTAGTAGACAGAATCAGAACCTTAATAGGCCAAAATAGGGTAAAATGATACAAGATTAGGGATTCACTTAGAACACAGTATGAATCAACGAAGTAAACATGACATAGGCGGAAGAGATAAAGAGTCAAAAACCGTAATATGCAAAAGTAGGGTAAAATCATAGAAAACTCAGGATGCTTGTGAAAATCGGGCACACATGTTGATAGAACAAACACATTTTCTTAGAATCTAGGGTTAAAACCAAGAATTTAGGGTTTTAACAAAATAAATCAGGCAACAAGGGGAAAACCTAAAATAAACGTTTAAACATAATGAGAATCGCAAGATAATACTAAAAATCAGAAAGAAAATCGTTTAAAGGGGGTTTAAGAACCCTAGTTCTTAAAAAGATGAAAAATCACTTTAAAACAGAGGGGTTTTAAGAGAGAACAAGTGAAAACCTCAGAATAAACGTAGATATGTCACAGAACTAGAAAGATCGGAAGATCTTAGAACTAGGGTTTCTAGAGAAAACCCAAAGAGAGAAGAGAGACTTAGATGTTACCGGTGTTTGGCCGAAAAATGCAAGAACCTAACGGCCGTAGGAGGCCGAAAAACATGGCATGGGACCAGAGATGGGAGTGATTGCCTCAGGGTCTCTTGAAAACCTTCATCAGTGACACAAACGTGAAAGGAAGAGCCTTAGGGTCGAGGAGGGGTGAGAACCCCATGGTTTCCAGTAAGGGAGGTGGTCGGAGAGGAGAGACAGAGCTCAAACGGGGGAAGGTTCTACAGAGTCCCAGAGAGGGAGATAGAGAGACGGGTGAGAGAATGAAGCGGGGGAAATAAGAGAGGAGGGTAGTCTTAGGGTGTTAATTATGGTAGGTAAAGATCTGTGTTGTTGATTTGAATTAATCAGCGATTCAGATTAAAATAGGGATTGGGCCGGGTGAGGTTGAAGATTGGTCTGGGTACTCATTGGGCTACGGGGTCCGGGTAAATTGGGTTAAAATTGGGAATTAAAATGGCTAAAAGTTAAATACCCATAAAAATAGCAAAGTAATTAATAAAAATGGCCAATAATCATATAAAAATGAAATTGAGGCTAAACAGATGAAATTAAAGTGATTAATTAATATTAAGATATAAAACGGCTAATTAGTGATTTAAAATGGTATAAATGTACAATTATGCTATAATTATAAAATTACTGTAATTATAATTAAATAAT
Organism: Nicotiana paniculata; assembly: GCA_005239505.1. Lineage (NCBI taxonomy): Eukaryota > Viridiplantae > Streptophyta > Magnoliopsida > Solanales > Solanaceae > Nicotiana > Nicotiana paniculata. Next base: position 25,262 of record ML350926.1, read on the forward strand.
GCCAAATTGGCTAATTTATGAAATAATTAAATCCTAATAGGATTAAAAAATAATATATTGAGCTAGGAAATATTTTGAAATTATTTACAATATAATTTATGAATAATTATTGAATTTAAAATATTGAATAAATTAGAAAAGAAATTAATAAAATATGAAAAATTATGAAAAAATACCAGGTATTATAAAAAGTGATTTTGAAGGCACATATGCAAATTTTAAAATAGTTTGAGGAAAAATTGGGTTTCAACACCAAGTTGATATAATACAATGGAATTTTATCTGGGGTATTATCCCAAATAAGAAAAAAATACACTTGGTCAACTGGGACAAAGTCATTAAGCAGAAATCTCATGAAGGTCTAGGGCATGGGATCACATAATGCAGTGTAAGAATAAATCCTCCCATACATGGCTGTCCTGGAGGATTTTTCATAACACTTCTAGCATGTGGGCTAGAGTCCTAATCTCCAAACATTGTAACTGGAACCATACCCCTAGGAAGCCTGAGTCCCCAATCTGGAAATGTATCCTCAAAGGTTGGAATACATGTAATAAGGCCAATAGATGAGTCGTACACAAAGGAAATAGGGCGAGCTTCCTTAATGATTCCTTGATTCCCAACCATCCAGTCATTAGAGACATGATTGAAGGTCCACTCACCCTAAATGGAATTGTTACCAAAGTGGATACTATCTACAGTTCTGGAAACGGGGATACTTCATCCATCTCCACGAACCTCCCTCAGGATATAACTAACCTAATCAAGTCCACATTCATCACTACAAACTCTGCCAAGGAAGACATGTTAATTTGGGGGCTGACTCACAATGATTCATTTATCACCAAATCATCCTATACCTTCCTTAGCAACAACAATAAGCCTCTGATGAATGAGGAAGGTGGTAACTTCAGTTGGATATGGAGGTTAAAAGTTCCAAACAAAATAAAAACCTTCATATGACTACTTGCACAGGACATCCCAACTGGTGCTTTCCTGCATAGAATTGGAATCAACTGCAACCCTGTATGCTATTTTTGCTCTACCATTCCTGAAAGTAGTGATCACATCTTCTCTGAATGCCCCAATGCAACCCAATTCTGTCATGATATAATATCAAAAAGAACTATTGAAAGTCAACTGATCCTATCTTTACATCCCACTTTTGTCCAACCACATAGAACGCGTTAAGGATGTTGTCCTTTAATAATATTATCTAATGTGAAGTCATTCTCCCTTTTTCTGCTTCTGGCACATTCGGCTAACTATGAACTATAATTTGTTTAATATAAGAAAGATGCCATCTCAACTGACAACGCCATTTCCAAATACAGTGAGTACTAAACATGCCCACAAAGGAGTGATTAGGAAGCCTTTCCCTATAAGAGTTAAGTGGGAACCCTCCATGAGGGGGCACTATAAACTCAACACTGATGGGGCAGCTAAGGTTATCCCAGTAATTGCGGCAATTTGTGGGGTATTTAGGACACACAATGAGGATCGGGTTATGGGATATATGGAAAACATGCCACACACCACCAACACAATTGCAAAGTTAACTGCATTGCTAAAGGGTCTCCAAATTGCAGAACAAAATGGATGGATGCCATTGGAAGTAGCTACAGACTCGACAGAGGTAATAAAAATGCTAATCACATAAAATATAACTTATGATCCTATTATACGTGGGTGCAAGTTGTTGATCCAAAGGATAGCCAGAGTAGTAATGAGACACAACTACAGAGAGCAGAATAGGGTGGACGATGTTTTGACAAAGTAGGGAGCAAAAATAATTTTTTGGGAAGAACTACCATGCTAGCAGTTCCTCTGGTGTTTGCAAATGAATTGTTTTGGGCATACATCCTAGGAATTGAAGTAATTAGACATCTTTTGGCATGTAATATTGATACACTGGAAGAAAACATGTTTGTTTTAGGGGGATTGCAATACCCCCAGCTAACCAACACTCTGTAATGTAGTTTTTTAATATATATATTTTCCCTTTTGACAAAAAAAATAGATAACAAATTTTTCGGAGAAGGGTTAAAAATGTCCCTGAGGAGGTCTAAAAATACCCTACATCCACCTATTGGGCTAAAATACCCCTCATCCACCTTTTTGGTTCACTTATGCCCTTTGACCGTTAGGTCTATGCTGAATTTAAAAAATAATTATTTAATTCTATGTGGCAACTTCTTATTGGTCGAAATTAAAATATCTAACAAACTAGAAAGACCAACCCACATCTACCCAGTTTTCGAACTAACCCGCCCCTAACACTTAGCTGACCCGAATAAAAAGTTCAAATAAAAAAAACGCCTCACTTCCATCTAACCCATGGATTTACATGTGTTCATTTTCTTGATTAATCTCATGTATAACATTATCATCGAATAAAGGATCATGAACAAATTAAACAAACAAGAAAATCTTAGCATGAATGAGCCAATGATTTTCTTGATAATAATGTGGGACGAAAAACTAGGAGTAGTACAACGGTTTATGATATCTTCCAAACAGTCACTTTGAGATCTTTTCGTTATGTGAAAATGATTAAATTAAACTCATCTTGAATATAATGCAATTTGTGTTTATCATGTAAATTGAACTAGATGCCATAATAAGAAAAAGAAAACCACGTAGTAAATTTGCTTCTATATGTTCACTGCAACTTCCATGGAGCTTTTGTTCCATGGAGTTTGATAGAAGTACGGCCTCTTTTTTTGGTTGAACTTTTTGTTCGAGTCGGGTTAGTTTTTGAAGCCGGTTAGTACAAAAACTGGTAGATATGGGTGGGTATTTCTAATGGGATAGATGTTTTAATTTTGGCCAATAAAAAATTGCCACATAAAATTTAAATAATTATTATTTTTAGTTCAGCATTGACCTAACGGTCAAAGGGCATAAGCGAACCAAAAAGATGGATGAAGGGGTATTTTTAGCCTAATAGGTGGATGAAGGGTATTTTAAAACCTTTTTCCATAGTTTAAGGGCATTTTGAAAAGGTACAACAAGTCATAAATTATTTTTGATAAGGTCTATCTAAAACTTAAATGGGAAAAGGTTCAAAATTGCCCTTCTACTATGGTATATAGTTTAAATGTGTCCCCCGTTAAACTTTTCGTTCAAATCTATCGCTACCGTTAATAAAGTTTGAAAAATCGCCCCTAACCCTAACAGATTTACACTGTGGCAGCTGACCCCTATAATATTTTGTCCATGTCAGCAGAAAAGTCAGCAGGCTCCACTAATTAACCCACCCCTTTTCTTATTAAAATATTCTAATCTTCTTCTCCCTCTCTTAAGTCTTAACTGACAGACCTACACACTCCAAAACCTCTAAGTCGAAGCTGGTCGCCATTCAAGGTGGTTCCGAACGCACTTTGAAAAATTAGAATCATATATCTCCATCCCTATGTCAAGAAACATGTTCCTACGAAAATACGTCTTAGAGAAATACACTCCCTGCTTTCCAAATAACTGATTTTTGGCCCTTTTTTTATGATCCAAAATAAGTGATTTTTTCATATTTTAAGAATTAATTTATTATTTTTTCCCTACATTACCCTTGGAGTAAACAGTGTTGGAGTATGTGTTAGGAGCGTTTATGTGAAGAGATAATAAATGTTAATATGGTCAGTTTCATTGCTAATTAATGTTAAAAGGTGAATTTCTTGATCTGTGTAAAAATAACCAAAAAGTCACTTATTTTGGACCGGAAGAAGTATGTATTACCACCATCTGTTTTCCGGCGAAATCGGCCTCTAATGACTTCTGGCCAGAATAACCAACGGCAAAAAAGGTGTCAAGTATCACAAACCCCTCTTATCAAAGTCTCTAATAATTTTAAATGCCCCAATTGACCGAATCAAGCTTTGAAGAATAGAACACTGTTCCCGCGGCACCACCAACTGTACCTCTAATTATCAGGATAAACTTCAACTCCACAAGCTCAAATTAACCGCCATCAAGCCACAAATCAATCCAAATGGAACTCAAACAATGATTCGTTTCATCGTCAAGCCGAATTTTTTCTACGTCAAACGCGCATGCATTTTTTAGGTTGCTCTCAATTATGTTATTATAAGTCGATTGCCCAGTTGTTATAACTTCGATTTTTGTGATTTTCTTGTTGAATTGGCAAACCAAAGTTATGTGGTTTCAGGTTTCACAAATGGGATCTCGGATAATTCGAGATTTCATGAGATTAAGGATATTTATTAAGAGTTTGAGAATTAGAGGATTTAGAAATAGTTTGACGACTTGAGGTAGAAAGAGGTAAGAATATGCAAACCTTTGCAGCCTGTGATTAGGATCTTAGATTGTTTGTTGGGTTCTTTCATGACAGAATTTCTTATTTTTACATTTTGTCATACGAAAGGTTTGTGGGTCTACGGGGTTTTAATTTGGTGGGATCGGGGTGACTTGACAGCTGACATGGCAAAAGTTGAGGGGTCAGCTGCCACAATGTAGATCCGTTAGGGTTATGGGCAATTTTTCAAATTTTGTTAGTGGTAGGGATAGATTTGGACGAAAAATATAACTGGGGACACATTAAAATTATATATCATAGTAGAGGGGTAATTTTGAACCTTTTCCCAACTTAAAAACCTAAGAGATGTGATGTCATTTTCTAAATTAAAAAGTTTAACAAAATTAAGAAAATTCATTCATTTTTTATCGACTTATTCATTGTTGCAGGTGTGTCACGTGCCATCAAAAGTATACGTGTCAGCCTATAAAACCTTGCTGCAACGTCATATCTGTAGCGGCTGGTGGGTAAAACAAATAATTAACGTCATAAAAAAGAACACTAAAAAAGCAAAATAACAGAAATTTAAGAGCTGCAAATCTACAGAAAAAGAAAAAAATAGAAAAACATTTGAAAAGAGCTTTTTCTTTCACTTTCTCTTCTTCTTCTTCGATCCCATCAGAGCCCTTATTCTGAATCAAATTTAGGTTTTTTTTCTTCCCCATCATTTTCAAAATTCCAATTTTTGGCCCCTCAATTACTCGAAGTTTTATCCATTTACCCCGAAATTGAGAATTGAATTTGTTGTTATTACTCACAATTATTTCTTGTATATGAAATGAAATGTATATTTGATTGACCTGTTTTGTTATAAGAGAATCTGGAGTTAATTTTTTTAATTAGGGTTTTGGGACGAGGATTTAAGAGGAAGGTTTTGATTTTTCTGCGGATTTGAATGGCGTCAGCTCAGGTGCTAAAAAAGCAAGAGCATTTGCAAGCTGGGAAAAAGAAGGTATTTGATCTTTTTTTTTGTTTTTGAATCTTAGAAAAGAGATTGCTTTGGTTTGGTTTAGGGATTTAATTTGTTAAGGTTGTAGGATTACTTAATTTACTTGATTGTTTGCAAATTGATGTTTAATTTGTAGATAATAATAATGAACTGAATTCTATGTGTGGAGAAGGTTTATATTGAATCATATTCTACTTCTGATTGGTTACAAGTTGGAGTGTGGTAAAGAAATCTCTTATTTTGAATTATCATAAGTACCTTTGAATTGTTATCATCTAGTTGAAGTTTATGGACTCCCTTTTGAAGAACGTGACACACCAAGGCAGATCCAGGATTTAAACTTTATGGGTTTGGGATGTCATTGAACCCACTAAGCATTTGAGTTACTGAGTTAGAAATTTAATATTACATATTTAGAAGATTTGGTCTGAGCCTAAGCTACTGAGCTCAGTTGAACCCGTAACTCGTACTGTAACGGGGAAATTTTAGGTGCATTGTCTATTTATCCTTTATCATCCATAAACAAGGATTGTGACATGGCTTTTGATTTGTGAAAATGGTGCAATTTCAATTATCATGTATGGAGTTTAAACACATCAAGATTAAGATTTGAGGTTGTAGCTTGAGAAGGTGCTTTTTGTTGGTTGGATAAATTCTAGATTTTCAAACTGTTATAGACAGTTCTACTCAAGTGAGGCTGGCAGTGAAAGATATCATTGCCTAGATCATCTTCTATAAGGCATTCTTTCCTTATCAAAAAAAAAAGGATCATCTTTTATAAGGGCAGAGCTTATAATGTCACAATACTTGAACGGAACTAGCATGAAATGAATCTGATGGGTGATGCTTTTTCAAAGACTTGGTTATACGAAGATTTGATACTCGGAAATATATAATCAGGTAAAGCTGGTCAGGGATTGATAAAGATGATAGAAAACCTTTGAGCCTTATGTGAAGCATCAGCGCTGATCAATCTGGCCTTTCAGGTAGAAGTGAACATTAGCTGTGTTGAGATAGCTGTTTTTTTCTTTCTTTTTTGCTTATCTCTATAGCTGACAATACTGCATAACTGGTACTATTGATGTCAGAACATCTTCTGTTAAGGCAGTAGTTACAGGGTGTATACTCGTAAAAGAATTGTCTTTCGTCAGTACAAAGATTCTAATATGTTGGCTGACTGTTTTTGGGTGGGTACGCGTTCTCTTCCTCTTCTGCAACCAGGTTTTGGTGTCCTATACTACGACATGGTGCTGATGTCTTTCGAAAGCACATTGGTGCAGATATCTTCTGAAAGATCGCACCTTAAAAGCTCCGGACGCCATCTTTCAAAATGTTAATCTGTTCTACACTTTGCCGTTGTTTAACAATTTAAATACTTGTGACATCAAGAACTCATCCTGCTAAAATTAAGGTTATCATCATACGAACATCTAGATTAATCTTCTTTCGTATTAAAAGAGGTTGTTGGCTGCTCCCTTTTTTTCTATTGTTTCGACTTCACTAAATTGCTATTGCCTTGTCTATGTTCTGAACATCACCTGCTTTTGCTCTTTATAGAATTTGGTGCAATTCTTATTTATCTGATACTTTTGCAACTGTATCATTTGCAGCTAGAGGAGTTTCGCAAGAAGAGAGCAGCAGAGAAGGCTAAAAAGGCGACTCCAAATAGTCAACAGCTTGTTTCTGATGGAGCAGTAGAGAATCAATCTTCTGGAAATGAACACTCCAGAATTAAGGACTCCAGTGGAGCTGGTACATCTGATGCTGTTGGCAGATCTGTTCTAGAACCTTCTGAAGTACATGCTAAGCATGATTTAGCGAAGCCTGATATTACCCAGAAGTCTGATTCAATTTTTCGCCAAGATGCTAATGCTGGTGCTACGGCTAGTTTGTACAAGTACAACGATAATGCTGTTCTAACTTCTGCTGTTCGTGCCAACAGTTATGATTTTGGTTCTTCCATCTCAGCGTTATCTCATTTAGAAGATAAAGGGTCTAAAAGTGATGAGAATCTTAAGGTTTCTGAAAGAGTTAGTGATACTTATGACTCCACTGAGAAGAGGGAGAATGATGGGGCCTTAGAAGGTCTTCCATTCGGATTTAAGACTAATCACTCTACAGCCATTTTCCCGTCATCGTCCCCCAATAATGACAGAATTTCAAGTCAGTTCACTTATGATGATCTGGGTAAAAGCATATCGGAGGAGAATCATGCAAATGATCATTCTGTAACTAATGATGGTACTTCTCATGCTTTTCCGGAAAATGTCTCACCTTCACATTCATTTGGTTCTCATCAAGACAAGCCAAGTTATACAGATCGCTGGACTAGTGGCATGAGTTCCTCTTCGTATAGTGGTAATTTTCTTGGTTATAATGTATCTGTTCTACACCCGAAGGACATTTGTTTCCATAATTTCTTTCTCTCCTTTTCTCCATTCTTCTGTGGTTTCTTTGACCCAGCGAACCGATTAGTGTAGTGCACTATTTACTTTGCCGCATTGATGGTGCACAATCTGATATTTATATCCCCTTTTTTGGTAGATTACATGCCTCGTGCTACCAGTGTCACAAAATTTTATCCTGAAGTTGGGCGAAATGATGTTGCCGTGGGATCTAGTAATTTTGTGGTGCCTGATAAAGGATACAGCCAGTTAAGCGGCTCCGGTATTGACTCGACTAAAACTTCTCCTTGGGCGTCGGACTCCAAGTATGATGGTTTTAGTTTTGATGCTAGAAGTTCTTCTAGTTACTCACAGATGTCTCCGCCCACAACTGGGGCAACTGGGAGGAGATCTCCATCTTTCCTTGATTCCATCAACATTTCAAAAGTTTCTGCTGCATCCCCTCCCTCAATAGGATCATTCGCTACAGACACATATGACTTGGTTCACCCTAAGGACAGTCTGGGTTCATCAAATCCTGAGAACTTGACAAATCCTTCAAAAATTACTGGTAATGGGGTAGATCCATACAAGCATGCTGTTGAGAAAGATGTGGGAAACATGGACAGTAGACATCCATTTTACTCGCAAAAGCAAAATGAAGATTTTGCTGCTTTAGAACAGGTTAATATACAACTTTCCCTGTTTTACATAGTAGGTCTACAATTGTTGAATACCGTTTACCTACAGAAGCTCAAAGTGCTCCTTACTTCCTGGCTTTTGGGTTGGCATATATTTTTATTGCCCACTTTAGTGAGAACATTGGACTGGAGACAAATGCTGTCCAGTCACCAACAATGTGATGCTTCTCATAAAGCAGATTGCATATTCAGCTACCAAAATTTCCTAAGTATCATGAATTGGTTCAAATAATGGCAATTGATAGGCACAAGATTTAGAGTCTCCTACTCAGTTGACTGTGAAAACTAACTATTTCGTTGTTTTAGGCCGCTGTCAAAAATAGCAATTTCATGAAATTCTAGTTGTTAGCCACAATGGGTGTAAACTAGGATGTAGAAACTCTACTCATAACAACAGATCTTGGTACAATTTTAGATGAACTGCTTATATAGGGCATCCTAACATAGAGTTGTGTTTTGTCTAAGAGCATGTTAGATCAATTAGGTAGCATGAAAATACTTTGACAAAAGAAAGAAAAAAGAATGATGTCTGGTGCTTTTTTTTGTTTTTTATTTTTATTTTTTTATTTTTATTTATGAAAAACTGAAGAACAATATACCTTATTCTCAAGGTTTTCTTTTGGATTAAATGAGTAATAAACATATTATCTCTATCAAATAGAAGATATTAAGTGCTAGAGAAGGTTCTAAAATAGTGTACACTGTCTAACATGTGGAAATAATGCCATCCACTTTAAGAGATTCATTAGCCAGAGCTTTATTTAATTTGCACCTTGTAATATATATGGTAGGCGAGTAGCAAGTTCAAATCCTGCTGGGGAACCAGGTCTGGTATTCATGTGGAGACGGTTGAAGCCTTGAAGGAGCGAGGCCCCATTATCTACCGACTTTTGTAACCGGAGCCTACGGTTTTGTCGGTTATTAAAATACACACACACACACACACATATTTACATATGTGCATATACAATTTAAGCTGGAAAAAGAGAAATAATGCCGGTATGTTGAATGTGCTGAAAGGTAATTTGATGCGAATTGAACGCTGCCCAATGCCCAATCATGTTTCTTTTCTTTAATTGTGAACTACAGAGTCCTGTGCATTTATTAAGCTAAAAGAGTTTTGACCTGCAGTGAACGGATATGAGTAAAAAACACACACCTTGTTGCTTCATTCAAATAATACTGTCAAGATTTTTGAAGGTCTCATGCATTTGTTTATTTTTCTTGTTCCATTAAAAGAATGGTGCCATGCATTTGTACATATCCAGGGTTGATGGAGCTAAAAGAAAAAGATAGAATAGGCATTTCTGGTGTATACTAATAATTAAAGGACACTTGAACTTCATCATTCAGATAATATCCAAAATCAAGAATTGGCATCTTGTGTTTCTGTTGAGGGGCGGGACAGCCTATGGAAAGAAAAAGACAGGGACATGCGTGACCCATATTTGTCCGGATATAGGATTTTGTATAGGATCTATAGTGGTAAACAGTAACATGCTCTATGCTTATTTTCTACAGCATATTGAAGATTTAACACAAGAGAAATTCTCCTTACAACGCGCTCTTGAGGCTTCACGAGCTCTAGCAGAGTCTCTAGCTGCTGAAAATTCAACTCTGACAGATAGTTATAACCAACAGGTATACTTTGATACTTCTGCATTTATTCAGATCTGTCAAAAGTCAAAACTTAGCAGGCTTTCCATAGAGAAGCATATGCAAGCTTAAAATATATGTTACATAGGCCATGTTGTTTCCAAGCCCAATGAGAAGCTTTCAGATTAACTGTTGGCAAAATAGAAGTTCTGATTCTCCCTTATACAACTGGTCAGCATTATTATGTGTCAGCTGTTTTCTTATGGTAACTTGTACATTAATTATTTTCTACATTTTACATTTTTGTTGTCAAACCTAATGCATTACTAAAGGATTACGTGTCATCCTCATGGTTTTCTGGTAGAAGTATGTAATGAGTATTGTACGACTATTCTTTTCATGCGTTTTTGTTGTAAATCCTAAAATCATTATCAAAGAAATAGTGTCGTTTTCTTATACCAGTGTTAGGTACTAACATAGAATAACTAAGTCAAAATTGTTGCATCCTGTCTTTATAGTGTTCATAAAAGTGTTCATCGAGTCCCTTTAGTCTAAGATATAAATTACATGAGAACTTGCTGGCATATATCGATAGAGAAATATAAAGTACAATGGACTACAAAGTCATGGAAAAAATGTTGTAAGCAGAAAGGCACCAAAGTAAACTAGAGTAATGGGGCTTTTGTTGTTGTTGGTGGGTCGTGCTGCCAACATTAATCTCATAATAACATTTGACTGGAATTGGATAAATAATATAGGATCCCAAGACAACTTTCATTGTTACGTCCTAGTGGCATACCTACCTATAAGCTATTTACTTGAGCACGTTTGGCGTAGCTAATTAAAAGTAGCCGAAGAGCATCAAGTGCCGAAAAACACTTTTTAAGTGGTGAACCTGAATCTATAAATAAGTAATTACATGGTTGGATAGAAGTGCTGAAGTTAATAATAAGCCATTAATGTGTTCGGTAAAAAAGTCCGCACTTTTTTATTAAGATGATTGAAATGCTCTTAAAGCTATTTACAAAAAATATAAACGTAAAACTATCATTACATGGAAAAAGATCAACAATGGAAATGGATTGGAGAGGGAGTTTCGTGTTTTGTTCTATCAAGTGTTGGGGATATAAAATAATACTTTTGAAGGTCTTTATCAAAAAAAGTACTACCTTATTTTCAATTTATGTGACATATTTTCCTTGTTAGTCCATTTCAAAAAGAATAACACATTTTTGTATTTGGAAACATTTTACCCATTTTACTCTTAATGAGAAGCTTTATAGTCACACAAATGTATGACTCCACAAAGCTTTTACTCTTTAAGCTTAAGACCACAAGTTCCAAATTTCTTCTCCTTTCTCTTAAACTCCGTACCGAGTCAAACTACGTCACATAAATTGAAACGGAGGGAGTGATACTTTTTAAGGTGACCAACTTATGGATTTTGGTTGATTTTGCTTATAAATGCTTGTCTTATAAGCACTTTTCATGTTTACTAAATGCTTAGATAAGCCAAAAGTACTTATAAGATGGTTTCCACCAGCTTAAGAGCTTATCCAAACACCCACTTATTTTCTTCATAGTTAAAATACCTTTTATTCAATATATGCTAGTGAAGATTAGCTCTGGGTCAGTGTCTAAATGTCTTCTTGGAGGCATGATCGATGAGCTAACTTACCTTGAAAGCTACATCAGTGTGAGAATGAACTACATAGAGCTTCATAGACAACTATGCACTAGTCTGCACTTGGCCCCTGTGTAGGTTCTGATCTGAGTAGTTATGTTACATGGAACGAGTACGGGTATCCGATACGCCGTGCAGATTCATCATTATTTAAATCTTGAACTCTAGGATACAAATATAGGTGCAGTTGGCAAGACATGGCTAGTAGATGTATACATATCTCAGTATTAATTGAAAAGTCATAGAACTAGAGCAAGTGTGCAACTTTAGATGTGTGTTTGTGTGTCTACATATGTATATTTAGCAATAATTATGAGAGTGAAAATAAAAAACTGGAGTTGCAGGGAAATAAGCTCTCGTCAGAGAGCTTCAGAGACAACAATTCTCTAGTCGGGCACTTGGCCCTTGTTTAAGTTTGATCTGAGTAGCTAAGTTACATGGAGATGGGCACAGATATCCAATACGGGTGTGGATTTAGAAGTTAGATTCATCATCATTTAAATCCTAAAATTCTAGAATACGTATAAGAATATGGTGCCAATCCTATGCGTATCCCACACTCACACCTAAATCCTGCTGGATCAGACATGGTGTGGCAGGTGGTTTTGAAGGACGTGTGTAGCATAGCTGAGCGGTTAATTAGTCACCTGTCAAAGCTAAAGGTTGTTAAGAAGTGCTGATCATAAAATTTGAAAAAGGACTTTTTGAGTCCACATCAGTTTATGAATTATATTCTCCTTTCTCTTGGTTTGAGTTTTAATTCTAATGTGTGCTTTTGTTTTTTTTAATCATTTTGCAATACATCTACATGACCAGTTCATATGGCTGGCCTCTCCTTGAAGATCTTTACACTTTTGGTAATGATGTGTGTGCCTTTACATTTTGCAATAAATCTACATGACCTGTATTTTCTTTTGCAGGGAAGTTTTGTTGCCCAACTAAAGGCTGAGATGGAGAAGTTGCAGGAGGAGATTAAAGTTCATCTGGTCTGTACAATCTTGTTCTGTTTCCGCAACATATTTGAAATGTTGAACTTGTGGAAGTTGTTATTGATGACTTGCATTTATTATCATTTTTTATAAGGACTTGTATTTATCATCTAGGCACCTTTTAAAGTTTGTTTTATTCTGTTTGATTATTATTTGTTATATTTATTATTATTATGATTAGTGCACCCTTGGAAACAACATAACAACATTCCTTTTGAGAAAAAAAAGGAATCTATTAGAGGGGAAGAGGACTCGAACCTCCATGCTATTTAGCACGAAATTTTGAGTCTCGTGTGTCTACTACTACTACTATTATTATTATTTGACTTATTCACTTTTTATTTTTATTTGGTAAGGATGATGACATGAGTTGAGCCTAAATGGAGATTCATATAGCCGACCCCAATTTGTTTTGTAGCTGAGGCGTAGTTGTTGTTGTGTTTTATTCCCTTTGATTTATCAAGAAGTATTACTGATCAATTTGTTTTGGGGTTGTTGATGTGACATCTTAAAAGTTAGCATCCAGCACTATACAGATTGGAAGAGAACTAGTTTAAAGACGTTCTTTATCTTCTAACCGTCTTGATTTGCTCTATGTAAAAATTAGAAAGTGAAGCAATATATACTGGTTAATCGAATCTTCCATTTCTTTGCTTCCTACTTCTTTTTCCCTTTCTGTGGAGTGTGCAATAGTAATAGTTTTAACTCTTTAGAGTACAAATGATTTATTAAATGATCAAGAGAGTTGATTGGTATTTGAAGAATTTAACATGGTTGCTTCTCAAGTATGTCACACTAGTATCTATTACTCCCTTTGTTTCATTTTGTATGACACTTTTCCTTTTTAGTCCGTTCCAAAAGAAAGACACCTTTTTATATTTGGAAACTTTTAAATTTTGAACTTCCAAATTTACCCATATGACATGCTCTTATAACCATAGAAATGTTATGTGATGTTCAAGACCACAAGTTTTGAGGGTGCTTTTGATATGTACCGGAAGTCTTTCTTTCTTTCCTTTTTAAACTATTTGCGCAGTTAAAGACCACCTTTTAAAATGATACAGAGGGAGAATTTATCAATTTGTTTTTTTTTTTACTCAAATTTCTGTATTTCATGATCAAACCTTAGTCCTTGTTCCGCACTTTTTTTGATCTGGCAAATGGTAACGTATTCCCTAACTGATTGTGAATGGTTCTCCAGATTTAAATTTTGTCAAGAGGCATACATTTTGAGGTATCTTTAAAAACCTGTTGAAGAATGTATTTAATCACCTTACATATCAAAAAAATGTACTTGAGCATCTAAACTCTGGTTACATATATCTAGGATCTTCTGGACAAGGTTTCTGGAGCTATATGATGTACTAATTTCAATTATTGTCTTTGCTTAGATGAGATGTGTGCCATCTATACATGGAAAACTCGCTCTTTTTTCTTTCCATCGATTTTTGTAATCAGATGGCTGGATGAGTCAGTAGCTTTCAGTATTATTGTAATTTGAGGTATATGATTTGCTTGCTTTATTGAATTCAATGTAACTAGGGTGAACTTGAAGCCGTGAAAATGGAATATACAAATGTACAATTGGAATGTAATGCTGCTGATGAACGCGCCAAGTTGTTGGCGTCCGAAGTGATTGGCTTGGAAGAGAAGGTAATTAACTGCAGTATTCCTCTTTGTTACTGGTTTCACATTGAAATTTGAAACTTGTTTAACTTCGTCAACATACATCATAGCTTGAATTAGTGTAATGTCATTTCATTTTTAATTGTAATTTAGTGAAAGTCATGGTGTATAAATAAGTTGACTGTATTGACTTTGAAATATGGAATTATAGACTTTATGTTTCACTATCTAATTGTTTAGTTTTGAATTATAAGTCGGGTTTGTTCAATGTAAAACAAAACTTAAGCTGTTTAAGGTGGAGCCTAATGTCTGGAGCATTTTACCTTATCCAGGTGTTTAATCACTTGATACTTATTCAGTTCAAATGGTAACAGCATTTCTTGCAAACGTATGCTATTCTTGTACTTCACATTTTTCGTATGAAAAAAATAGTTCTTTGTCAATGAAATTGATTGTTAAGTAACTGCAAAGAAAATAGAAATTGGCTTCTCCAGATGTCTGCGAAACAGTTTGAGTTATTTCACTGATTTGTTTAAACTATCTTCTACCAAGTATTCCAAGATGATGTCTTTTTAATGTTTCTCACATATAATACTATGGCAGTTAAGAGGGAAATCCGATCTTTTCGTCCAGCTTTCTGATGGTCTAAGGATAACGATTAACTTAATAACTTATAGTTACTTAAATCAATAATGCTAGTCTTGGGTGATTGAGATGTCCAACCAGTGTATTCTTTTTTACCCGTCCTTTTAGGTAAGTGGATGCTGTTTCTTTTTTCTCTCTTTTTCTTTTTCGTGTTTCTTTCCTGGGGATATAGAATCTTTGCCAACTAAATATGAACTCTCTTTTGTGCCTGTTCTTTCTTTTTATTTTCTCCCATTCTGTTTGTAAAAAAATGTTATTGATAATTGGCTGAGACCGTAACTTCTGTTCTTTTTTTAATTTTTTTAATAATGGGATATATTGTTTTTTCTGGTCTTTATATTTTTGTCTACAACATTTTGTAGGCACTTCGTCTAAGATCTAATGAGCTTAAACTGGAGAAAGAGTTGGAGAAGTCACAAGCTGAAATGTCTTCTTTCAAGTATGTTCGAGGCTTGACTGTAAATTAATTAAGGCCGTCATGTTCCCACATAACTTTGTTATGGTTATAGTTATTTTCTTCTGTTCTCCATTTTCCTCCCTCCTGTCGTTTAGACTCCCCACCCTTTTAGAGCGGGCATGCATCTTTTCATTTTGTAAAGTTGTAAAATAGTCTTTTCTCTGGTTTCTTTTTGGTGTACCTATGAGGTGCCTATTTGTATAGATGATCTGGTTTTCTTCGTTGAGAACCATGTTTTGGTGTAGGTTCTCTTTTGTTGGCATACAGCTTGTATACGGGGTTCTCCCCTTCTTTTAATAAAATTATTTACCTTGTCAAAAAAAAAAGAAGGGGGAGGTGAGTTGTGGTTTAATTGTTTCTTGGTAATGGAAATACCGATTGTTTGATGAATATGAAAAAGATATGCCAAATGGTGGCAGATGTATTGCTTTTACTTATGATACTTCTAAAAAATTCGTGGCTTCTGAAATTAACTAGTTGGAAATCATATTGAGCAGCTGCATGTATATGATCTCATACTAATCTGTATTGGCATAAAAGTTTTAGCATTGAAGTGAATGTGGGTAGTGAATATCAGAATAAAAAAGTTGAATCTTTTCCCATTGTCATTAACCTTTAGATATCTATGGAGATGTGTATTGATCTCACTTAACTCTCTTTCTTCTCGCAGGAAGAAAATTTCTAGCCTTGAAAAAGATCGCCAAGATCTGCAATCAACAATTGATGCTTTAAAAGAAGGTAAGATATGGCTATATCTGCTTGTGCATACAGAGAAAGCAGTTTGCTTTTTTTATTGGAATTCAGTGTGTATCTGCAGGGATAAATATGATGTGTCATTTTGACAAGTTTCACTGCCTTAAATTTTCTTAAATATACATCCCAGGATCGATAAATAAATCCAACTATCACAAATAAAATCATTAATCACACTCCGTTCAAAACGGTTAAAAAAAAAAGAGATTACACTCAGTTCAATATGTACATAATAAGCCACAAAAGAAAGTACGTAATACTGCCTATTCTGTTAGCAAAATGGTTCCGGATTTCTTAATTATTTGTGATATTCTAGCTGTAATATCCCAACGTTGGTTGCGTTTTGGGAGAAATATAGGTCACCACATCTGCAGTCTGGTCATTTGATTAAGATAAAGTACCAAAAATAATTTTATTGGCTGGACTTATTATGCATATTCTCATGGAAGCAGTTGTCCAAAGAGTCTATAGGACTCCAAAGAGCAGCTTCTGAGTACCAAAAACGAGTACTTTGTTATAGCTTCAAACCAATGAACAGTATCTTCTGACTGTTCATTTTGTTTATTATGGTACCCTGGCTCCTTTTTTTGGATAAGTTATAGCAGCCTTGCTCCTTCGGCCATTGAGGGGAAGGACCATTAAGATGCGAGCACTTCGTTTATCTGTAGATTATTTCATCACGCTGGAGTTAAAAAGATTCCTCTGCTCCGTCATTGTGGTTAATTTTGTCTTTTATACGAATTCTTTTTGCACCCTGATGGTGTCTTTCCACAGGAAATGATTGATCTGTCATCCTTTTTTCTCCCTTTTGTAACAAACTTTCCTATTTCATGGCTGTATTTCTCTGATGAACGATCTGAGACTTGAACCTTACAAAATTTAGAGCTTTATGGCTCTCACAATTAAGTAGGGAAAAATGCTGCAGGAGTTATTATTTCTAAACTATTTTTATTATAATCTTTTGCGACTCTTGAAGTGATCTTTGGTTGTCAATATCCTTCCTACCTTTTCCTAATTTCTCTTTAATATGCTTAGTGTTGTGAGGCAATCTCTTTTCTCCATCATATGCTTGATTCTTTTCTGTTTCCCGATTCTTCTTCCTTACAGAAAAGAAGCTTTTGCAGTCCAAATTCCTAAAAGCTTGTGCTAATGGCAAGTCAGTTGATCCTAGCAGGAGTATGCCGGCAAAAACAGATGTATCAACTTCGACAGAGGATCTCTGTATGTATTTCAAATTTCTCAAATTACTGCCTCATATCATTTGAAGGCCACTTTTATCATTGAATTGCTTTTTATATATTCATAGATTTCAAATTGTGTCCATTCAGGTGAAGATACTATCGCAAGTAGTACCATAAATGACCCTAATTTGGTTGGTGCTGATCCCGCCTTCTCTTCTCTGCCTGATTTTGGGCAGCTTAGTCTTGAAAGTTTGTCACTGGCCATTCCTGCAGATCAGATTAGGATGATCCAAAACATTAATACATTAATTTCTGAGGTAGCATGATATCCTTGAGACTGATCATTTTCTACACCCTCTAATTTAGTCCTATGTTCTTTGCGCCAAATAAAATCAGGTGTTCTTGACTATCAAATAACTAAAAATTGCACTACTTGGAATGATTACAGTTGGCCTTGGAGAAAGACGAATTGACAAAATCCCTGTCAGTCGAATCTTCTCAGAGCTCGAAATTGAAGGTAACTTGAACCGATGTGCTAGACGGCAATCTCATTCTCTGCTTTTTTCTTTTCTTTTTACCTGAAATTTTGATTCCTTTCTTTTCCCCCTTTGTTATCTGTGAGTAAACTACATGCATATTTCTTTGGTCATATATGGACTTCTAATTTCTAAAAACTTATCCCCTACAACATGCCCAGACATTCTTTTTAATATCTGGCCAGCTTCATGTAGTGTTTCTGTTAGAATTCCCGCATTAATCTTCTTGAGGTTCATAGCTAGTTTAAAGGTGGTTACTAATAATTTTGTTTCTCTCATTATAATATTCTTGGGGGATTTTCCTTCTGTTCCTTTTGGGTGTCAAGGAGTTAAACAAGGACTTAACTCGAAAGCTTGAAGCTCAAACTCAAAGACTGGAGCTTTTAACAGCTCAAAGCATGGCAAACGATAACAGCAAAGCAAGGCAACCAGATTCAGTGTCTGTACATGACAATATGGCGTACGCTGATGAAGGAGATGAGGTAACTTAACATATGTCGATTTGTAAGCATTTTACTGATATGACTTCTAATTACTGCTTTTATGTGCTTCGCCAGCCTTCTAAAGATGTTTTGTTGCCTTTCCATCTTTCAATTTTAATAGTTCTACACTTCTGCTGTTACCTTTCTTCGCAAAGGGATCTTAGATGACAAGGCCTTCATGCTCTAGGATTCCTTATTTAAAATTCATTAAATGCTAAACTACATTCATTATAGCAAGCTAAGAAAGACTTGAGTTTGAACTTGACTCTTTCTCTTGGAGTCAAGTTGCTGGAAATTATCCAATCTCGCATCAAGCTGTTAATCTTGCATGTTGGTGCATATGGCCAAGCTGATGATATCCAGTATGATTAGTTTGGTGGTTGCTGTAATTTTTCCTTTTTTTCTTCTTTTTTGTTTCTTTTTTTGCATGTCGTTTGGATCAGGTGGTGGAACGGGTCTTGGGATGGATCATGAAGCTTTTTCCTGGAGGGCCATCAAGACGGCGAACCAGCAAGCTTCTTTAATCTTTATGGCAAGAGTATGATGAGTGTTTTCTTGTGAAAAGCTAGTCTTTTGCTCCTCTCCAGCCTGTATTTTTGGTAGCCAGACGGAGTCCAGATTTTGTACATTATCCATGGTGTAGACACACACCCCATTTTTTTTCCCACCAGAGAAGCAAATTGTATCTAAGAGGCATATTGAAAGATGGGATAGCCAGTTCTCGACAGTTTTGGCAATAAACATGATTTCGTTGTATACAAGGATTCGTTTATCAAACATTGTAATGAAGATCAGAGACGAAGAAAGATTTGGGGACTTCTACATGATATGATGTATTTCCAGAAGATAAGTTTAATCGTCATTCATGAGGAAGAAAAGGTTCAAATGTATTTTTTTCTTTTCTGGAAACGATTTTCTTTTTATATAAATATTATATTCCTTATGTTGTATTTGCTGAAAACTGGGGCTTTAAGTAGCCCAATATATTAAAAAGATGATTTTGGTTGTCCTTTGTACTTGCTCTGGAACCAGAATTCCATTTAATTTATTATAATATTTTGTGTGTTCTTTGTTCTAGGCAAGTGATTTATAACTCAGTTGAATCGTGATTTTGGTTCTTCCTTAACCTCGTCCTATTGAAGTACCAAAGGTGCGCTCAGCCCGGTGACTAGGAAATGGGTTTGCCCTTGAATTGAAGTGATGAGGTCGGAAAGAGGGAAGTAGGGCTCCTATTGACTAAAGGTTGGTTCTTTGATACAGCTCGACCGATTGAGACAGGGCAGATGCGACTGATGGAAGGGATCTAATTTGACGAAGTCAGTCAAAAAATAGGAAATACTGTTAGATGGCTAGCAGATTAGCAGCAAAGTACGCTTCTAGCGGTACAAAAAGAGGGGTCGTGATGATATCATCTATGTCCGTACCGCTCCTCATGGGGCACATAAATGTTCACAAAGGAAAAGGCTCTTGTTCTAGACAAACGATTTATAACTCAGTTGAATTGTGATTTTGGTTCTTCCTTTCCAAGTGCAATGCATGTCCAACAAATGGGTTTACAATATTTTTTAATGATAATGGTGTTCGAGCTTGTTTATACGTACTAGTATAAATATTGAGTAACTCTGCCGAGAACAAATATGATAATTACATCATTCATTTATAAAGTAAGATAAAACCAAAAAAATTGTCTAAGGCATTCAAATATAAAACCAAAACCCATTATTTAATATTCCTTCTATTTTATCCGAGGTTGATTTTGATGGTCAAAATGAAGAATTAGGCAGTTGTATTATTTATAGCTACGCTTTGCAACCTAACGTCCATTATTTGAATATAACATATTATAGCCTGAAATTTTTGAACAAAAAACTTACTAAAAAATAGTACTCCTAAAATGAATCAATTTGACCTTTTTAGATACCAAACACGGATAGTGGATTTTTTAAAATATTTCATCTTCCACCATATAATTTTGTTGGGCAACACGGAGTGAGTATTTTTTTTTTTTTTTTTTTTTNTTTTGTGGTAATCTTTTCACTGTTTTTAAAAATTATAAAATTGATTAATTTAGGTTTTGCGCAATCTAAACTCGACAAACTGCTGATTTATGAAAATGCTTGTTTTGGAAATGTTCTTTTGAAATTTTTGTTCCATAGCATTAAGAGAATCTTCTTATATATATTTTGAAATATTTTTGAACTTCTACACGCTTCTTTCTAAAACCCTCATATATTTCACTGTTCCTTAAATATATTTTTATAAACATTAGTGTTAATGAAAGATTCAGAGTTACTGCTCCTTTTCTATTTTTCATTAAACCGCATTAAGAAACGTGGTTTACAAAATATTAGTAAATGAATGTTTGAACGCTCAAACCACAAAAAGATGAATCAAACTGTTAAATAAAATATGTTTGTTTTTTCTTACTTCTCCCTAATGATAATTAGCATTACTTGCAGTATTTACATGGTTGTCTTGTAGTAGCATTTAGTTAGTTGAGAAAATGTATTTAATTAGAAAATCTATTCAAAATAATGCAACACTAAACTAATATGGAAATGAGCGAGTAGTCCCACACCGTCATTGAATAGTTCTTTTTCCCTGTTTATATAAGCCAAAGGAGACAACATTAATCGCCGAGCTCAGTAATGTGGGCTTATAACTCAAATGGGGGCAATAATGTGGTGGAATGTTGAGCCGCTCCAGATGGGTAGGGCTTGGTGGGCTAAATTTCTGGCCTGCCCTGTCCAAGCTCAGAGTTGAGTCACGTCGCCCAAGCGAAGGCATGGGCTGCTGGGCTCCTAAAGTGGGGCGGACCGCGTGAGGCTGGTTTCACAGAGCAACGAATAGTTCCCGCTCTGAGCAGAGGAAGGATAATGGGCCGGTGTCCTCCAGGCCCAAAAAATACCTGATGGGTTGCTTCAATTTAAACCACCACTTTTTGACTTGGCCAGCCTATCTAGTGCTTTTTTTTTTGGGGGTCAAATTCAAAAATAGCCAAATTTATTAGTGTTAACTGAAAAATAGCCGCAATTTCAAAAGTAATTAAAATTTAGCCGCTTTTTATGTAAAAATAAATATGAACGAAAATACTATTCAAAATTTGAAAAATATTCCAACATAACATGTGCTCCAATCTCCAATATATTATGCTGGAACTTCTGTGTTACAGTAAAATTGTGGCTATTTTTCAGTGACTTTGTAAATGATGGCTATTTTTCAACTAACAGTCCTAAAACTGGCTAGCCCGTACTATTTTTTACGTTTTGTTTTGGTTGACAAAATGTTTCTCTATCAAAGTAACTTCTTAAACATTATTTTACTAATTTTTCTATTACCACTTAGATACTACTCCATCTGGCTCATAATAAGTGTTTAGCCTTTTTATTTTCCAAAATAAATAACTTTTTGTATAATAAAAAAAGATTTAACTTTATTTTTTCAAATTCTACCCTTATTTATATATATTCCATCGCGTCAAGTTAAGAATATACAAACTTTATTTAGGATAATTTACTCAAAATACCTTTTTTTTAGGAGTTCGTATTTTCTCAAGGAGTATACTAAATGCCAAAGATCACTTTTTATGATCCGATGGAGTAATAAATTAATCATAATAAATATATCAAACTTTTTATTAGGTCCAACAATATCAAAACAAATTGTAACAAGGGGAGTATTTTATTTTTTAATTACATAAATATACAAATATTATAGTTTTTTTATTTTACATAAACTTAATGTAGTAGTACCACACGACATCGTTAAAGGCACGGCTGTAGATTTCCCCATTAAAGATTCACGTTTGATAAAATTTGTGGCGCAAAACGCTTTCTACACACACACACACACACACAAAAGCTCACAGTAAGAGAGTAGAATAGCAATGGCGTTGCTCACTGGAAACCTCTCTTCTTTACCTTTCAACTTTTACACCGTTTCTTCTTCATCACAAGGTTCTTTTCTCTCCAATTATCCGTACACTGTATACCAGAGAGGAAAAAAAAGATAAAACAATGACAAACTTATGCTACTACCTTTTTTATGTTAAAAAAAAGAGATAATGTTGAATTATATTATTTGAATTATGTTGCAGAATCGAAAGCAGTGAAAATTAGAGAAGATTGGAGGAAAAAATCACGACCTATTCCTCCTGGTGGGACTTATCCAGCTAAAGACCACTGCAGGTTCATTATTCTTTCTTCTAAATTTAAGCTTATTAAATTATTAGCTTTACCTCTGAATTAGTATCTATTACTCCATCTATCTCATCTTATGTTGCCTTGTTTGACTGGACACGGAGTTTAAAAAAGAAATAAAGACTTCTGGAAATTATGGTTTAACTTTAAAACAAGTGATATACATCTGTGCGGCTATAACTCAATCATTAAGGGTATAATGGTATAATGAAATTTTAAAATTAAATTATTTGTGAATATAGAAATGTGTTATTTTAGACAGACTAAAAAGAAAAGTGTATGATCATAAAATTGTGATTATGGGAGTATTAAAAAGGGTGAATAATTGAATGAGTTTGTTGGGTATTTTTAGAGAAGAGTTGAAAATTAAAATTAATTAAGTATTTATTTTTTGATTTTTGTAGGTTAGAATGGTGAAAATGTTGTAAGGAGAAGATAAAAAGAGGGTCTCGTGTTTTTTTTTTTTTTTTTGGTTGGGAATTATTATGTGTTTGACAAGTTTTCTTTTGAGGAAACTATAATGGGTCAATTTTCATAAATTTTATAGTAAATGTGAAACATTTATTGAAATAAATATGCCGGATATTGGACATTATTTGGCATGAAGTGATGTGAAATATTCAATTGGAAATGGAGGGAGTATTTCGTTGGGTCTTAGAAAAGCCTTATAGTATTCCTCTATCATATTTTGGAATATTTCTGGTGTTAAAACTTGAAAAGAAGTACTTTGGGGTTAATTTTATATAAACAGGAAGAAGAAAAGTTTGAATGTGTTATATGTTAAGTTTGTTAGGAATATGTTAATCTAGTGCTATTGCTGATGTCACATGAATGTTGTACATTAACCCCTATTACATACCAGTAATTCGACGTTTTGGAGGTTATAATTTCGGTATGTTGTTTCACCAGTCATCTTCATACTTATTAAAGTTAATTGCTTGCCATTTTTGTGACATTTTCTTAATAATCGTATTTCGTTTTAGTGGTACCAGGACTAGCTGTAGGTTTTATATAACTTTCTGATGGTAGTATAATATTTTCTGGTTTGCAGCCAATGTGGTTTGTGCGACTCTTACTACATTGCCCATGTGAAGAATGCATGTGCTTTCTTGGGGGATGGCATGTCTAGAATTGAAGTGAGTCTTTCTCTGCT
Source organism: Nicotiana paniculata (assembly GCA_005239505.1). NCBI lineage: Eukaryota > Viridiplantae > Streptophyta > Magnoliopsida > Solanales > Solanaceae > Nicotiana > Nicotiana paniculata. Next base: position 48,909 of record ML350926.1, read on the forward strand.
TCTGTACTAGTCATGGTACTGTTAGCTTTAGTTGGAGTTCTGATTGTTTATTCCTGTTTTTTCGTTCCTTAAGTTGGTCAAATAATTCACTGACGTTTGATGGAATGCTTTCACTGTGACATGTAGATTTTCCCTGTGAATTTTCGTTTGTTTTTGCTTCCTACCTATTGCTGTCTCATTTGTATGTTTCACATGTCATGAATATGTATTATGTGCTATGCATGCAACAAGACTTGGCGTTGTTATTGCTGTGTTGTGGAAGTCATAACAAAAGTTGGCCAGATAAAATTAGAGTGCAGAGATCATAGTGGTCCTTGCTTTCTGTTACCATCCACTATTAGCTTGTGTGAAATTGAATTTATCTTTCTTTGGCCACACTATTTTCATTAAAACCCCTTTTGTTGGGACCATAAGAGATTTTAATACTTCAGTCCTATGAAATGTTTCATACTAGAACTTGATGGGTTCTCCTGTTCTCGCCCTACTAATTCTTGCATAAGCATGCTTGTCTTTTATTTTTCTGTTTCACTTGCTTTAGTAGAAGGTGTGACCTGCTATTCTGCTTTTGATTATTGACAAGATATTGGAATAAATGAAGTATTAAGCATTATTATATTGCTATAAGAGCTGGTTTGTGAGCAAATGTGTTGCATTTTGAATCATGTTAACATAATCTCGCCGTACTGAGATAAATAGGTTGGATAATGTTATACACTTACACTGAGCCGCAGAACAGTTTTAAGTCAAAAAGGACACATCATAGGGGAATGGGGAAGCAATCATAGACCTTCATCAAGCTCTCCATCGGGGTCTGCATCTTACGCAAATGAGCTGTCCTCTACTCTGTTAGTTCCTGTCCTTTATTTTTAGGTTTAATAATATCATACAGGCTAACATAGTTTACAGGTATATTATTATCTTGTGACATTTCGAGAAGTATGTTGCCCAATTTCGCACAAGTTCGTTTTACTTTTTCTTCTTTTGTCCTCGTGGAGATTCATAAGGGGAACTTTGTCAAAAGGAACTTGGTAAAGGTTGAAATTTTGTCCTGTTTTTAGTTTGACTGGTGGAGGAGGGTGATACATAGTGCATATTTGCTCTTCTATGATGAAGATTGATGGGACTAGTTACTAATGAAACTCTGGTGCTAGCTCCGAGTAGCATCTCCTAGGAATGCGCTATCAACACAGACCTGCTATGCTATGTGGAATCTGCTCTTTTAGTCAAAGTTATATGATAGCTCAAAATAACCAGATAATGTTGACTGTTTCTTATCTTCTGTTTCAGGCTTTGGAGCCTATTGTCCATGGACGAGGACGGAAAGAAGACTCGTTGGATGAGATTTATATGGGAGTGTATGAGAATCTGTTGTATGCTCGTAAAACTCAGCCTGTGGAAGGTACAACTTTGGATCTGGTAAATAGTATTCCATTTCAAATGTACAATTGTTTGCCTTCTTGTGCTCCTCTACTAAATTTAACAAATTAGTTAGTTTTCCGGGAGATCTATAGATTTGTTTTTGAGTGAGTTGTTACTGCATGCCAATCTCTTATCAAACATCTGCAATTTTTATTCCATCTTTTCTTTCTGGCTTTCAGGAGCTCAATGGACGGGGATAGTGACAACTATTGCAGTGGAGATGCTAAAAGCTGGGATGGTGGAAGCTGTTGTTTGTGTTCAGAGGTACGGTCTGCAGCCAACTCGGTTAAAAAGAATTTTGGTTCTCCCTCCTGGTTACTTTCATTGTATTAGTTATGCATTTGAAATTCTGGTTAGTTATTCCATAGTTGCCCTTAGTAATAATGATATCACATATCTCAGTACGCATAAAAGTGAAGAATTGTCTTGGTGGAAATCATGATTTTCGTTTTAAGCTTTACGTAACATCCTAAAACAGAAAGTAGTACAATATGCATGGCATTGAAGGTTTTTATACTTATAAAATAATTAATACACCAAAGTATAGAACTTGATCCTGTTCATTCTTCTGCAAATTGCTACTTTCACGGTTTTTCCTTTTTTCTTCCCAATTATATCCAACAATTTATGGACTCATACCTTCTTCTTTACATTGTTTTAGTGATCCGGAAGATCGATTTACTCCCCGGCCTGTCCTGGCAAGGTTTGTGAGTGAAATTTCTGTGGTATTTATATTCATGTTGACATATTGATATATTTACCCATTTCCATCCTCCTTGCTGCTTTCATGTTTTCAAAAGGACTCCAGAGGAAGTGATAGCAGCTAAAGGTGTTAAGCCAACACTGTCTCCTAATCTAAATACTCTCGCCTTAGTTGAGGTTTCTTCTTTCACTTCCATTAGCATCAGAATTATTTGCTCGTTTATTATCATCATCAATGCATTTGAATTTGCATCACTTTATTAAATTTCTGAATGGAGCATGTTGTCCAGATTGAAGATGTCATATCTCTCCTCAGTAGGTCAATGAAACTTGTGTAGCTATGCTTTGTGATTTTCCGTAGCTGGAGATTTCATTAAGATGTCATATCTCTCGGTAGGTCAGTGAAACTCGTGTAACTATGCTTTGTAATGTACCCCAATTGGAGATTTCATTAAGAGCAGTTATTTTGATTTTTTCCTTTTCCTGGCAATGTCATCTTGCTTGTCCCCAAATATGTCCTCTCTTTCCTCTGGGACAGATCGTAGGTTCTTCAGTTGACTTCCTTTTGACACTGTCAGACTGCTTTTCCTCAATTGCTTCCTCCCTTTCCTTTGGGAACTAGCTGCTCTTTCTTTATTCCTCCTACATGCCAAGCTTTATCGCACATTGAGTAATCACCCACAGTAGAATCAGTCTAGTTAAGAGCTAGGTAATGACATCTACTCTTTGTATAGAAGGTGGTTAACCCTGATTTAGAATCTCTTAAAAGGTGAGCCAGAGAATGGTATTGTCTCTGGTAGATGCTATAAAGAGTAGTTTCTATGAATCCTTTCTGGTGCCTTTTTTGGACAGGTTTTTTTTTTTTCCAAGACATGGCAAAATGCCAAATTACTGAAACGAATTTAGAACGGCCATGAATCTTGTGGTTGCGACTCATAGACTATTTCTTTTGTTTCTCCTCTCCCATTTTACCATTAACGTACGACATAGTGTTTCTGTTGCCTGTGCCTTCTCCCTTGTGTAATTTCTCAATTTTTATTATTTTGTCATCTCTTTTAAAAGATGTAATTTCTCATTTATGAAGCTACTTTACTTCAACTATCTGCATTTTAGTTCCTACGTATGTTTGTCTCTGTGTTACTACATGGTTGTATAAGAAGGGTACTTCCAATTTTGTTCTTATGGTGATTTATACAGAAAAATCTTTATAAAAGTTATGTTCGCTCAGCAAAATTTCTTCTAAGAGTTTGTGTTCTGACAAGATTTCAATATCAATGGCTGTTTATGTCTCTAGGATGACCACTTCATGAAATGTGGACGGAAATGATGTAAATGTCCAATACTTCGTGAGAAAGGATTCACTACTACGAAATCCATCAGAGTTAAAAAGTGTTATACTTTTAGAATGCCCTTTATTCTTAATCCTCCAATGGAATACCTTTGCAATGTCCAATGATATACTTTTGCAATCTTTTAAATACGGATCTTCCTAAGCAAGCAAGAATCATCTGTTACGCTTTGAAGAGAGGTATAAACCGTGGTCCATTCCCTTTCTTGGGTCCGAGGCAGGTTCCGTTACAAGTGGAAGTATACTGATCAGCTAGTGGAGTTCCTGGTTCCTCCATTCTTTATCCTGAAGAGGGGGGGGGGGGGGGGGGGGGGGGGGGATTGGGAGGAATTATGTTAGAGAATGCTACACTTGTCCCTCATGGGTTGTGTAAGGGTTTCCAAAGGGATTTAAATAACCCTGGGCTACTCCAACCATTGCCTTAAGATTTTGGGTTGGATGCTCAGGTTCTTTCAAACAGTATCGAAGCCAAACTCTGGTGAGCCCGTTTGCACCGCCGCTCTATCCTATTGTTCTATCGCTCTGGGCTTCTCTCTCTCTCATTTAATTATAGCACCTTTTTGGATGGTTTTTGGCTTCTTTTCATTTATCCCTGCTTCAGTCAGGTCATATCTGATGGTCTATTTGTGTACAAGCAATGAGGAATTTGATAGATTTAAGTTAGTAGCTGCGTACAGATTGATTTGCTGGGAGAGCAAATACAAAAGAAACCATGGCATTCAAATCTGACAATTTTTCCCGAGATATCTCTTTTCTGCTGCTCTCTTTTTTTTTGTTCTTGTCATTAGATCTCATATTTACTCTTGAAATTCTTTTATTTCATATACTGAGCTTCTAGTTATCTTCTTGTCATAACAATGGAATCCATACAGTTACACACTTTCTAGTTGTGCATGCTTTATTGCATTAAAAATTGGTTTAAAGGGACTCTGGTTTTCACTGAGAACTGTAGTGCAAGTTTACAGTATAATTTGATGTAAGCAATTTTCTTCCTCGAAACAGGCAGCTGGTGTAAAGCGACTTCTGTTCTGCGGTGTTGGCTGCCAAGTGCAAGGTATTCATGTTATTATGATCTCTTTGTTTCTGCTTTAAGATTATCATTTATCATTATATCTATATCACAAGCAGAACAATTTCGTAACTTGCAGCTTTAAGATCAGTGGAGAAATATTTGAATCTGGAAAAGCTATATGTTCTAGGCACTAACTGTGGTAAGTAATCAGATGCATTCATAAATTCCTTCTCACATCTTTGATTATGTCGAGTATTCTACCAACTGTCAGAGATTTTGATGAAGGTAGCAATCAAGTATGTTTGGACAAAGATTTGACCTATTTATTTTTGCTAAATAACAAAAAGTTTGATATATAATTCAGAAAGAGTGCCTATTGGCCTAATGATGATATACTATAGTAGTTGAAACCTCTATTAGGATAGCGCAGTTGCAGCTCTCTGTGCCAAAAAGGGAAGTTCCACAGGCCATGCATATCCGCATAGAGATATGAGGAAAGAGTACATTGTCTGTCCTAAGTAGTCTGTGATAGAAATATTTGAGCTGTGACTGAGATCTTGTGCCTCTATAAGTCATCAAGTAACTGATAGAGTTCCTCAACTCTCCTGATATTGCAAGCTTCTTTTGACTTCGAGTCCAAAATTGTCCTCCTTCCTGTTACCTGCACACTTCATAAATATTAGACTTCTGCTGATAGGATGTTGTGGATAATGCTGAAAGTGTCACATAAGAGATTATCTCCAAACAGTCTCTGTTTCTGTAAGCCAACTCTTCCTCTATCCTCCTATATCTACATGATGCTTCTCAAAGAGATGTTCCATAAGGTCTTGTCCCTGTTTCAATCGTCCAGCAGCCTTTTGAACCGCATATTTGTCTACAATAAACCTTCCTCAATGAATCCTGTTCCTCTACACCAAATCTCAATAGCCATTCACCTAATAGGGCCTTGCTGAACACAATTATGTCTCAGAGGCCTAGTTCCCCAATTTTTGTGAAGGAGTAAATACCCTCAAATTAATCAGATGATATTTCTTCACAAAGATTCCACTGAAATTTTTCCAGCTTGTCCACCACAGAAGCAGGGAGGGAAAGAAAGACATATAGTTGGTGGGATTCTCTACAAATTGCTTTTTATCAAAAACTCCTTTTCCCCCTAGATATTTTAGCCGAAATTACTGACAGTAGTTTCTTGACAGTGGATAATGGAAAACGAGAAGGCTTAGATAAGTTTCTGAAGGCCGCTAGCAGTGAACCTGAAACAGTACTTCACTATGAGTTTATGCAAGACTACAAGGTGTGCTCCTGTTATAGTACTTTCATATGAAAAAGGGGTGTGCTCATGCTACTCTTCATGACAAGCTCACCTTCTTTGTGAGACAACCTATGCATCACCTCTGTGATCTTGCAATTCTATACATTCAAGTATAAGCACAAGGAAACCAACTTCTATATTCTCATGTGCTTGTCATGGCTATCTGTTTTCTGAATGTTGTATTCTCAAACTTGGCTAAACAACTTTTGTTAACCTGATGACTAGTATGCTCAGTCTAGAATATGGTTATATTTGGCTGGTGAGTCAATTCATTCTTGAAGATGCATTTCGGTATCATACTCTCCATCCCAATTAATTTGTATGCCAGTCTCGTTATCTGGCATGTATCAAAATGTTTGAGACCATTTTACTAATAATATTACTTTATACAACTTCCACAAGTTTCTCGAATACAAGTCGCTTAAACTAATCCAAATTTTAAGGTTTGATTTGATGTTTCTATGTCAAACTAACTTCTTTAACTACTATTTTAGTATTTTCTTCCACTATTACTTATTTAATACACAAGTTGAAATAATATCTTAACATAGAAGTTGACAGAGGGCGTACTATTCTATGTTGCATCAAATCTGCCTATAAGTAGGAACTTGTAAATGAGGAAGAAAAAACTGAGCTCATATGTGTCTCGTTATCCTCTTAGACGAAAATATTTCAACAGTTAATCCTATATAACCATATTTTAGGTTTCTAATTTATTACCATCTAAAGGATATACTACTGAATTATGTATGATGGTGTTCTAATCAGTTTAACATACCTGCCTAAGCTCTATATTTCAACAGGTCCATCTGAAGCATTTAGATGGCCATATTGAAGAGGTAACACAGTATCTACTTTTTCATATCTTCTGTTTTGTCTTAATGATCTTCATTCAGATTTATATTTTACTAAAGCAGGTTCCCTATTTCTGTTTACCAGCAAATGAGTTAGTTGATGTTATAGCACCATCTTGTTACAGGTATTTCAATTGCTTATTCTTGATTTGCTGACAGTCTTTCAATATTATATGTATACTTATTCCAATTAGCATTTTATTTGGAAAAATTCCTTCAGTATTGGAGTATAACAACTAGGGAGCAAGTTGATAAGCATGTTTTTATGTGCACAAGGTAGTGTGATGAGGTTATACTTTCTACATGATCTCTAGTTTTCACTAGTCAATTGCCGCCTTTTACTTGAGCAGTTAAGTTAAGTCAAGATCAGTAAACACTATCAATTGAAAGAAAGAAATCAAACAATTAAACATCTATTAAACAATATGAATATGGGTGTCAGCTGTCTCACAGATGTCCTGAAAGTAATGATGCTCTCTAGGTGTAGAAGTCTGAAAGAACATTCTATACAAGGTTAATGTCCTGTATTCTCATGTATCATATATTGCATTATTATATCCACTTCTTCGGAGTATTAACTCGTGCTGACTTATAAAGTATTCTTTTTTCTGTATTACAGCTGTTTTGACTACACAAATGGCTTGGCGGTGAGTTTTCTGTTCATAACCAAAGGTCCTGACATATTGTATAATAGACTTTTTACAAAGAGTACTGATAAAAGAAACGTAGGCGAGCTGCATGCGCCACAGTGCATGCGCATACATTAGATTTCCATAGAGCAATGAAAAGAGTACTGTAACTGCCGCTTTAATCAGTCTTCAAAATTGATAGAATTTTAAGTGTTCAGTATTAGAATATTAGAGTTAGAATGTTATAAGTGTTAAGTTTTTAAGATATATCTCATTGGACAAATATCATGTGTGTTTTCTGTTTGACATCTATAATATCTTTTCTACATTTATATATTTCAAAAATAGCAAACCCGAATTGGTCTCCGCACCTTGGGGTTAAGGGGGCATGTTAGAATGTTAAGTGTTACTGGTGGCGTATGAAAAAGTTAAAATGTTAGATGTGTTATGTTCGTAAGTCAGATTATCCTGCTTTAACAAATGAGTAATATGTTTGATCTTATAGATAGGTGTGTATTGCAGTCATCAAATTGTCAAACTTGAATATGTCTCCTCTTATTTTCTCACAAAAAGAAGCTTTTCCAGTGAGTAGTTCCCTGAGGGGGAAAAAGGTTTTGCAGAAGTAGTCTCGATCATTGTCAAACTCAGAAATTTGGGTTTTGGAGCTGCACCTGGCTACTAATTTGCTCCAACTTTTTCTTAAGTGAGAGCTTGTGACATATCTAGAGATGAAATTCCGTGGTTCACGTCCAGAAGGAATTTTGTGGTCAAGTCCTTTGGGTCCTGGATTAATGCATGGTGGTCCAGTTCATATGTTTGCTCTTTAAGGTTTTCACAAAGATTATTCAGTAGACGTATCTTATCGAAAAAAAGAAAAAAAAAAAGATTTTTCCGTAAACGTTTGATGCTACATTTATTATCCATTGCAATTAAGTACTTTTTGCTCCTCCATTACGGTGGTGTTCCAGATGTTACCGAGGCAGATTATTTCTTCTGAATAAAAGCAAAACTTGATATCCTGTCAACCTTACATTCAAGGAAATTTCAGGATTTGGTGGTGGGATACATGGGTGTACCAAAATATAGTGGAATCAACATGATGCAGCATCCACAATATGTTACGGTCAGGTAAAGTAATGCCAAATGTTTTAATCCTTTGACCGGGTACAAAGGGCATGTTGTTTGCTTTACCATGGAATAAGCTTTTTAAAGAGATACCTTTGCATATTCCAAATGCAGAAATGAACGTGGTAAAGAAATGCTAAGCCTTGTCGAGAACCTTTTGGAAATTACTCCAACGATAAGTAGTGTAATACATGCTGCTCAATCTCGTAACGTTGCCCTTAAACTCTTTTTTGTATAATATAACTATCTTAAGGCATGTATCTTATTTCAGGGTAACCGGCGTCCATTTGTCGTAGAAACCGTAAAGGCAGATGATGAAGCAAAATTTGGTATGTGGTTATCTTGTGAAATATAGTCATCATAAGTAGTTACTAAGCAGACTCTCTGTGTACCCATGCTAGTTCAGAATTTGATATCTGCTCTCAGGTTATTACTGTTCTTGGTGGGTCCATCTTGCGAGGCACATACTTTAATCAACTATCTGAGTTTTTATCCCATCTTTATCACCTCGATGTTGTAGAAAAATGGGAACTGTAGGGGTTTATGAAACTTCAATCCTTTCTTATGTCGTGTCTCATTTTCTAATTTTTGCTTGTTCAAGTTATGCAGCCTTTAATGAATTTGTTTCTATGCTTTGACCGCCCTTAGTTTTTAAATTTCTTAGTCTATTATTTGCTGGTTCTGGTCCTTTACAAATACTCCTCTTTATGTTTAGCTATTTCGACATTGTTTATCGAATCAGATTTTTCTGGATGGGAGAGAGACTAATCATAGTTGACTCTCAATTAGTTTGATATTACTCATAGTATATCTGTTATGTTGTATATACAGGCATAGCAAAACACTACTTCATTTACTTCTATAGTATGTGGCACATCTCATTGACTATTTATGCTGGCCTAAGAGTTCACCTTAATTTGTTTTGATCATTAAAAGTCAAGTGGATTTGGCTGTTTTATATGCTTACAGTTTCAATTATTTGTTATGATACTCACGGGGGGTATGCTCAAGGTAGAATCCTGAGAAGTAAATCTTTTTCTGTTATGATCTTGAAGTAAATATTTTTCTCTATGATGTTTGAACCTTCCTCCATGATACAAGACTCATGCAAAACTTTCTCAATTTCCAGGAAGAGGTCCTGCTCAACCTGCTCCAAAGTTTGTTGGAAATTTAATTGCATTTTTTCTCAACATAGTAAGAATTTTCTGTTCATATACTTGTTAATTTCAGAAATGATAATAAATTCCTTCTCAAAAAGAAATCATCATAAATTTCCTGTGCTAAACTTGGTTCTCTGGGTTCAGGTCGGACCGAAGGGTCTAGAATTTGCACGTTACTCACTAGATTACCACACAATCAGAAATTATTTACATGTAGTTCGCAAGTGGGGAAAGGAAAGGTTTGTAGAGAATTAAAGTTTATTCCAGTATGAGGGATAAACTCATGTTCTTCTCTCACTACTGTGATTTTTGTGAAAGGCAGAGCTGACAGACACATGCCAGCATATGCAAAGAAAATTGTTAGCATGTACAATCAGAGTGGAGAAATTGATCAAATGCTTTCCAGCAAGTGAATAATTTGATGATGAACCTTTGGTGATAGCAACTTCTCATGTACGTAAATAGCGTCAATTTTTAAAAGAATAACTGCATGTATTATCTAAAGTAGAGATGCGTCCAGTCTATAGAAGTTCGAGGTAGTCCAATTTTTACGTGTCAAACTGAACATGCGTTTGAACTAATGCATTTTGATAGAGAAAAAGCAATTTCTTTTATAATAATTAACTATGTTGACTCATGTATGTGACTTAGTTTCAGATGCTTGAGGATAATGCTTTTGATAGTGAATCCATAACATCTCACTGATTTTGTTTGGCTTAAAATATCTTTGTATTTGTTTTCTGGGTCAAACTGAATGTATTAATTTGCTTATCAGGAGTCAATTTGGCCTCTCACCAGAACGAAATCTGAAGATGATTTGTAGTTTTCGAAAATAAAACTTTCATCTTTTCAAACAATGTTCAAAGTATAATGATATGGAAATTCATTTTTTCGGTTAAAAGTATTAGTCAAAGATAATGAAAGCTGACTGGTGGACTATGAACTCAAATAGAGGGGAAGTTTCTTATCCAGGTACATGACTTTCTTTGCTCTAAGAGTTAAAAGATGGTGAAAACCAAATTTTTGGTTTATGATAAATGCTTGATAGTTTGGATTTCTCGGAGCTCCTTATCCCGGCATGAATGTTCATAGGCATCGTTCAATGGACTTAAGTGGAATTTTAAGTTCATGATTTTTACACAGAAAGTAATCAAGGAACGTAACAAGGAATCTTGTCACACAAGTTAATCCACACTTATTTACGTGAGGATTTATAACAGAGATGCAAACATCAGTGTTAGGGCGCAACCTTAGAGGTGGATACAAAGACATGAATTTTTGGAAGTTAGAATGGAAAAGAAATCACTAAGTGTTAGGAGTACTAATCTGTGTAATTTAAACATTTTGATTTTTTTTGAAGTTCTTTACTGAGTCTTAGCTGCATACCTGCAGGTCTCACCTTGAAAGCTCGTAACCTGTTATCTCACATTTTTATGTAACACCTATATAAGCTTTACATATTTTAACTTAAACAATCACAGGATACACAATCTTCAGGTAGGACATGCAGCAGTAAGATACAAGGCCGGTGCCCACCATCCAACTCAAGTGAACACTTGCAAAGTGATTGCGTGGTAGATCAAAGCATGAAGGAATGGGCTTTCTCATGGATATAGTTTGTGACCAGGCCATGTGTATTCCTCTCTCGGTAAGAGCGATGTCCACTAATATGTTGCAAGGTTAGAAAAGACCTAAGTAAACTCCACTGCAAAATGACATAATAACAACTGTAGCTTCAGTGTCATGTGTTAAATTCAAACACTTTGCATGGAGCAAGTTGAGGAACATGAACTGTGTGTTTTAAGTTCAATAAGGTTTGAAACTGACTTATTTTTATATTTCTTATTGCAAGACTTTTGTATGTGGTGGTGAAGCAATTCTAGATGGGACACTAGATAAAGGTTTGCTGCATGCTTGATTCAACAGCATGGGAACTCATATGGGTTGTCTATATATGTACTGCTGCTTTGGATTTTCTTCCTTTTGTTAAATCTTTTCTGTCAGTAGAATTTTTATGTTCTTCTTCATTGTGAAATGGGAAATTTAATTCATGTTGGATCTGATTGAAAAACAAGCAAGTTCAATTTCCTTTTTTTTAATAATAGATTGTTAAAAACAGGAAATAAAATTTGTCACCAAGGAGACAACCATGGACCACTTTTCTGAACCTATAAACAACCTTCTTCCTCCAACAGTTCCCTTCATAACCCCCCCTCCTTTTTAAAATTTTATAAGAAAAGAGAGAGAAATGTAAACTTCAGTTTATAGATATTGTACAGGAATCTAATAAAGAAGAATGAGACAGGAGAAAAATCTAGGATGCTAACATGGAAATGATTCATATAGATTTTCTGATAGGTAGTTAGACTAGATGGATAAAATGAATCATTGTTTCTATTTTCCAATTTTCTTTTTTTGGTAAGGCAAGCTGTTATATGAGATATTATGAACAAATGTTAGAAATATTTTGACTTCTGAGGAGGGGAATATGTGGATGAAAAGGATTTAGGAAATTTCCATTCATTCATGGTGCTTTGACCCCTGAGCTACCCCATCCATGCAGTTGTCCTCTTTGAAATTCAAGATAATCTCACTTCACTAGGTGATAATGTCTGAGCTAGACTCATATGGCACTAGTCTGAGGTATGGAATTCTAGTTCTATCTAATTTGGGAAACCTCTTAAAAGTATACTATTATATATGTGACTCTTTAAGACAAGATTAAACAGTATCAAACTATTCTCCAAGTTTGACTTTTTTTAATAACTGATAAATTTTCGAGGCCTAGCTAGCTGGTGCACAATCGATACTCAGTGAATTATGTGCTCACTCCTTACCCTTTTATATATACCAAGCTTTTTGTTTGCGGTAAAGCTGTCTCCGTGTGACCTATAGGTCATGGTTCAAGCCGTGGAAGCAGCCACTAATGCTTGCATGAGGGTAGAATATCTACATCACACCCCTTGCGTTGTGGCCCTTCACCGGGCCCACCCTGCATGAATGCCAGATGCTTTGTGCACCGAGCTGTCCTTTTTGTCCGCGGTAGAGTTTTAAACTTATGATGTGCGTCTAACCCACAGATCACGTGCCGCGGTTTTATACTGAACCAAGCGTTGGGGCTATCTTCCAAGTTTGACTTGAAGGCAATGGGATATTTTTAACCCTCTTTTTTTTTTTTTTTCTTTTATTTTTGTGTGTGTGTGTGGGCTCTATCCATGTGCTTGGCAACATGGAGGTGCTCTAAGAGTTTTACATAGGTATTTCCTACTGAAGTTGTGAAGAGTCTCTGTCAAATTTAAATAGAAATAAGGGATGTTCTGGAATTATGGATATTTGGTCCACCATATTTAATGGGACCCTAGGTGGACCATGTTCTAAAGATAGATCCCATCAGTAGAATAAATGACTAGGGTGGACCAAAATTTATTGAATGAGAGAACCTATCTGTTACCTTTGACCCTTCTTCACCAACTTGATAATATTAGAAGATGAATTTTCCTTCACAAGTATTGAAGCATGATGTACAAGAGGCAACAACAACAACAACCACCTAGGGTAGTGTGCACACTGCACACAGACCTTTCCCTTATTCTGGAGGTAGATATGCGGTTTCCGAAAGACCCTTGGCTCAAGAGTCATAATGCATAAATTGAACAACATACTTACATATTACATCACTCTTTTAAATACTTTTTATGGAACTGGTTAAATTACTTACAGGGAAAGGAGATATATAAAATCACATTTTCTATTACATATTATTCAACCTTTTGTACAAATTTTCCTTAGAAGTAGATGCTGAAAAAGCCTCTTCTTCCTACAAAAATTCCCAAATATGAATTTTGGGATTTCTCTGGAGAGGGCTGCCCTCTGTTTTGTCTCTTCCTTCTATTGTTACAAATGGTCTTTACTTTTTTCCCCCCTCATTACAGACTATCAGCTTGTTACTTGGCATGTAAAATTACAGGAAGAAAAGGTAAAAATTAAAAAAAAAAAGAAAAAAGAAAAAAGAAAAAGAAAAAGAAAAAGAAAAAGAAAAAGAAAAATCATATTAGCTTGGCATTAGAAAGGTAACTTGCTTCTTCTATGGCTTGCAACAGCAACAGATTGAGTTTTCTGCTTAATTTCTTCTTTCCATATTTTACCAATATCTTGTGATACTTTAATTGCATCCAAAGATGCACCAGAGAGTCCTTTTCTTGTGAATCCAACTGCATATAGACCAGCTTTTCCTTTCCATCCATTTGGAAATGGGCTTTTTGGAAATCCCTCCCTTGAAAAAAATTCATTTTCCTGTGTAAAAAAAAACAATAAATCTCATTAGGCCACTATTTTAAGGAAAAATATTCTTGAAAACTCTTATTAATTATCTAAAAAAGAAAAAAATGTGAAACAAAACAGAAAAAAAAAAAAGAAACAAGAATTGCAGCTCAGATCTGCTGATCTAATCCATTCAACCATTTTCTTGGAAAACTCAATCTTGTTTCTGGAAAATTTATTACCATAGTAAAAGAAAAAGAGAATGAAAAAGAAAATCCAGAGAAAATAAAAAGATGGAAAGTGATACTGTTCCCAATAAATCAAATTTTTTTTGTTGAAGCAAATGAGAATACTATCCACCTGATCACTAACAATACAAGAAATAGGAACAGAGAATCTACAAGAAAACCAACTTCCATAACTGTCACAAGAATCCATAAATAAAAAATTAAATACACCTACTTGGCTACACAACCAAAAAAAAAACAAAAAGAAAAAGAAAACTTAGTTTCTTTTCTCACCTTTAACCAGGAAGGAACATTGCTGCAATATCCTGTTGCCAAGATAACAGAATCAATCTCAAGAATTTCCCCATTAACAAACTCTACTTTTCCTTGAGAAAATTTCTTGATTCCAGGAACTATCTTTATATCTCCAGATCTTATCTTTTGTAATGCACCTATGTCTAATACAGGAGTCTTCCCTTCTGTGTTCTTGAGCTGTAAAGGTCCAATACATGGCCTTTTTAAACCATATTTTTCTATATTTCCAAGAAGTAACCTTGCTGCAACTAGCAATATCTTGTCAACCATCTCAATTGGTAGCCATTTCATCATCGAAACTCCTAACTCAAACGTCGATTTTCCAAGAATTTCCCTTGGCAAAACATGAACCTGTTCATTAAAAATGAAGAAGTTAAGATATCATAAGATCATATATTGGAGATATAAGGAAGATATGTTAGTCTGGACTCTGGAAAGCTGCTGTCAAAAATATGGAGTGTAATTTTTTCTCCTAGCATACTTGGGCTTGTAGCTTATGAAAGATTTTAAGAAATTTATCTAGTCTTTTCAAATGTACCAAAAAAGAAAAAATACTTGTTGAGGAATGATTTTTGGATGAGAATATGAGACTTACCGAGCTTCGGACAACCATGGATGGACTTGCATTATGGTGGCAAAGATCAAGTGAAACTTCCATTCCGGAGTTGCCACAGCCAACAACTAACACATTCTTCCCTTCATAAGTTTCCCCTGTTTTATAGTCACAAGCATGCATAACATGTCCACCAAAATCTTGCAATCCTTCGAATTCGGGCACCACCTTTTCTGCATTCTCTCCTGTGGCTACCACAAGCCACCTGCATATATATTCAGTGATTGAACCATTTTTAGACACTGTCTTCACCCTCCACAAGCCACAAGTTTCATCATACTTAGCAGTGTGGACCGACTCATTAAATCGTGGGTTGATCTCGAAATTTTTTGCATAAGATTCAAGGTAGCTTATGAATTGGTACTTAGTAGGATACTCAGGGAAGTTTTCTGGAAATGGGAAGTAAGGCAATTCACAGAATTGTCGCGGGAGGTGAAGTTTAAGGCGATCATATGTCTTGTTTTTCCATAGGGAAGCAATGCAGTTGGCGCGGTCCAAGATTACAAAGGGAACCCCTTGTCGTTTAAGACCAGCGCCAACTGCTAGTCCTGATGGACCAGCTCCAATAATAACAGGACCATTTACTAGTATGCATCTACCAGTAAAGAAATCTTCTTGTTCAAGTGCATGAACCATTAGAGGTGAACAAGGATTACAATATTGATTCATAAAGATGTTCTTGAAATAATGCAAATAACTCTCTTTTTTGATGTACTATTTTTGTTTTTTGATAGATTTAGTGGGACAAAAGAGCAAAGAGGAGAAAAGAGATCAAGAGGGAATATAAGTTCTCTAGTTGGTTGTTTGACAAACAAATGTGTGGAGAGGGTTTAGAGGAATAGAGAGGTTTAAATAGGGGGGGGGAAGAAGTTGGCCATAAGGGGGGTGGCATGTAATTAGGATTTGAAAATGATGTCTTGATTGTCCTTTTCATATGATTAAAGTCTGTGGTCTTCTCTCCTTTGTTTTGATGTACATATATTCTTTAATTAATGTATCTACACATTAGATATTACATATACATTTGTTTAACTCTCTTTGAACTTATATATATATATTTTATAATGAGACCCCACATTCAATGTAAAGACTTCTATAAAAAGCATTTCATCTATAACCAAGCTATATGCTATTATAGTATGGGTTGTATGACCTCAAGCTACCTACTTATACCTAAACATTTTTTATATTTTTTTTTGCATCCAAAATAAGCTTTAGTTTGTCACATATTTGGATTCAACCTACAAATTGAGCTTTCATGTATTTGGACCTCTATTTAAGGCTGTATTAACTTATTATGCTCTCTAGTTATGAATTTGGTCCAACTAAGATATTGCAAGTTGAGGGTATGGGATAGTTAGAGTTTTTCTTTGGTTTCCCATCCGGTGTCCGGTACTCACATTGAAATCCGACTAAATTCGGATTCGGGAAGTTCCACATTGAGAGGTAAAACGTTTCCTAACAAGGGCGACTCTATATCCGGGGACTCGAACCCGAGATCTCTGGTTAAGGATGAAGAAATACTTACCATTCCACCAACAATGGTGGGATAGTTAGAGTTATTAGTAGAGAAAGCATCACACGTCTTAATTAATTCGTTGACTTAAGAGGAAATGTTTGAAATTTTCCATTTAAATGGAGCAAAAAATAGGAATAATTAAGAACTAAATTCTTTGCCTCACTTGTTTGGTTCTTGGACAGAGGGAAAAATTAATTGCTTCTCAATTCCATATTAGTTGGGGTTCAAATATATGGATTTTCTCTATTCATTATGTGAACTCAATATTCAAAGGATTCATCATAGTTGACTTCGGTTTATAGCAACCCTTCTTTATTCGAGCTTGAGACTGATTTTGCTATGTAAAACTATATAGGCAGAAAAAGAAAAAAAAAACTAAATAGAGGAAAATTTTGACTGATTTTGACTAATAGCTTCTCTATTTTCACAAAGTAAGGGTAAAGTTTGCGTACATATTATCTTCCCCAGATCCCCACGCCGCGAGAATGTGCTGGGTATGTTGTTGAAAATTATTTTGGTCCACTATTATTTATAAAATTATTTTGGTCCACTATTATTTATACATGTGAGGGGAGTGTGTGTGTGTGTTCATTTGTGTCTTCTCTTTCTACTCTATCCATTTTATTCCCAAAGCCAACCCAAGAAGAAAAAATAAATGATTTTCCTTTCACTAAATTCCAAATTTTATTTTCTTTTGAATGTGTATTCTCTCCCTCTTCCATTCTTTTCCACCTAAAAGCACAATTGAGCATGAAAACCCATAAGCAAACCCCTTCAAAAGACAAACAAAACCAACGAAAAACATGAGGTGCAGCTATTTCCCAATATCTTCTTATTTTAACTGAAATAGGAAACTTCTTATAAAACATATTGAGTTGTCTACATTCCCCGAGAGCACAAGTTTTCCAAGCAAGATTTTGAATCCCATATTACACGTTTCTGATCGACCCTCGGCTCAAAAAAAATCGGCAACAAAATAATTGGACTTAAATTGCTCAAAAGGGATTACTCTAATAAAGCCAGCAGGGGTTGTTTGATAAGCGGTAAGGCGTGACTAATTGCGGGATTAAATTTAGACTATGTTTGATTGCTGGAGACAAAATTATACCATCAACCAAACACAATATAAATTTAATCCAAACTTAATCCAGGATATCCCATCAAATTTGAACCAGTTTTCAGGTGAAATAAATTAGTCCACATATTATAATTCCAAAACTATAATTCTGAGATAATTTATTCTGCGTACCAAATGAGCCTGAGTTTATGTTTCCCACAAGTTTGTTTTATTCAACACTTGTTATATGAAGATCTCATCATATCAACTTAGTCCTATAGCACATATCCAGTTTGAGGTCCTCTAGGTTGATCAAATCTTTTGCAAATAAAATTAGGTTTTGCCAAGCGATCGAATTACTTGTATTCTGTGCACAATGCTAAAAAGTGAGATTCGCTCTGTTCCATCCCAGGTAGAGTAATAATATGTTGATTATGTTGGCTAGGGGTGGCAAACGACGGGTCGGATATGAGGCATGTCAAAATGGGTAATGAAAAATAGATAAATTATCCAATCCAACCCTTTAATACGGATAAAAAACGGGTTAACCAACGGAAAATATGGGTAACCATATTATCCATGGCTTCATGAAATGATTATTAAACCCATTGAGAAACCCTAGTTTCCCAAACTTGAAGAACTCCCAATTTGAGGTTTTACAAATGTAAAACTCATTAGTTATCCATTGGTTATTGACGATAGGCTATAATTCCGTATTTTAGTCTCTTGTTACATTCTAGTTCACTGCACTTTAATTGAATTTGAGCTTTAATCGCTAGTGTTTTGCACTAACTGTGTGTTTATGCCTTGTAGGAGTTATTCCGAGCTATATAGATGTTATGGAATGAATTTAAGTGATTTGGAGCTTTGAAGTCTGAGTAAAAGCTCAAGGAATTAAGCCGGGATCGTGTTCGGGGGTCAAATTTGATAGTTGAGAACAAACGAAGACTCGAGGGGACATATTTTGGACACAAATTCGNGGAGAGAGAGTGTATATTTAGGTAGTTGTTGAACAACGTCACTCCTGGAGTATAGACGAGAGTTATAACCGAGGGTTTAGAGGTTGGGTTAGAGATAATATACCTCGGGTGCAATCTAAAGTGAGCTGTAACGTAAATATAGCTAGCGTAGCTCGAGAGAGGGCGACTAGTAAATTATCATAAATGCTCGAGAGAGATTTACAATAGCTGGAGATTTCATGATTGATAGAGACAACCAAGTCAAAGCTATAGGAACATACAACTAGGGAAAGTACCAATGAGGGATACCATTGCCTTAGACCTTTATTCCAATTGTTTACAACTGTTGTTATCTTAGTTTACCAATTTCATTGATCTTAGTGGTAATTACAACATCGATTATTATTCATAAAGTTTGAGGAAGTTGATTAAGTGAGAGTTTAGTATTTTAACAGCGTTCTTGATACGTTAATTCCCTGTGGGATCGACTCTGGGCTTAATACCCCGGATTATATTTGCAACGCCCGCTTAGTTTTTTATTAAACACAGTTGAGCGTGATCAAATTTTGGCATCGTTGTCGGGGAGTTAACGGTATTATCAAGTGTAGTTGAAGGAAAATTCTTAAGTATAATCGATTTTCTTTGATTTCATACATATATTGTAGTTGTAGGTGTACATAGTTCTAGGTTTCAAGTTTGATTTTTTTTTTTGTATTTGATTTTTATTTTCTTTATTTTAGTTGTATTTGTTAATTTGAAAAATATGGCATCATGGAATTATGAGAGTTTGGATGTTGGTAATTCTACTTCTGATCCTTGTTATGCATATTATGGAGGAAATCACCCAGGGCAAAATTATCAAAATATTCTCGAGAGCGAGTTATGTGCACCAACTCAATCTTATGTGTGGTATGTGTGCGATATGTGTGGTGGTCAAGATGGTCACTTTCATAGTTGTGCTTATATTTCTTATCTTCCCCCAACCCCTTACTTTGATGGTTCTTCTTTTTCTTGTGAAGTTAATAGGAACAAAGAACTCATGTATGAGGACCTGAAAAAGATCGAGGATATGCTAAAGTGACTTGTGGAACAAAATGATGAGATACAACTGCGGGTACAAAGGCAAGATGCAACTATTCGCAACTTGGAGGCTCAAGTATGTCAACTAGTTGAAGCTTTCTCAAACGAGGCAAATATTCACAACTTGGAGGCTCAAGCGAATAAAGTAATTGAACTCTGTAAAGCGCAACAAGTTGACATAGTGGATAGTAGCCAATATGAGTATGAATTGGCTGCAGAAATTACCATTATAATGGAGGATTTTAAAAAATACGAGGATGAGCTAGAGGAGAAGGCCAGAGTAGAACACCAACAATCAATAGAGCTAGATTTTGAGGATGCCAATGTCGTAGAAGAGATACTAGAGTCAACCAAGGATATTGAGGATACATATTTAGTTGACTCTAGTGTCATTAGTGTTAAAGATGTTGACAATCCCAATGTTTGTGTAGTTGAGCGCATTGGTCCACACTCCAAGCACTTTTACACATTGTGTTTGGATGATGATATGGAAATAGAGTCGTCCGAGCCACTTGAGGAGTCAAGGAGTAAGGAACAAGACGCCTACATTCTGGAATTCTTCGTGCTAGAAAGTCGGGAATACACAACTCATACAAAGGCCAAGAAGTGCAGAATACTATATTATTTTATTGGGCCAGTCAGATTCGTTCTACTACCCCAGGAGCATGATCACATAGTAGAATCAAAACTTGGGGTCCAATTCATACGTTCGAAGTGGAGGCAGAAAGTGATTCACGTCGTGCCGCGACGTTAAATCAAGCGCTTGTTGGGAGGCAACCCAGCTTTACTGCTTTTTATTTATTTATTTTTATTTTATTTTTTTGTTTTATTTTTTTCTAATTGTATTATTTTTGTAGTGTCAATGTTTTGATTTTTCAGGAGCATGGAACGCAAAGCCACTGGAAGGATGCAACAGCAAACCAAATGGTTGGAACTAAATGTGAGGTACCCGTACGAAAGACCAGGCCTGGGAGAAGTCTGAGTACCCCATGAGATGCTAGTGCTTCGGTCTTTGGCCTATCAGAGAGTTTTTTTTACCCTCTTGTATGTATGGGTGCCAATTGGGGACAATGCACAATTTTAAGTGTGGGGTGAGGAGATTGTCTGAGTGACTTTCTATGCTATTTTAGTTGTGTTAGATTAATGGAATAATTTTTTTTTTTTACAAAAATAGAAAAAATTGGACTTTTCCCGACGATGGATCTATTAGACAATTTTCTTGAGGGATTTAAGTCTTAAAAAAAAAAAATTTCTTTTGTTAGGTAGTGTAGCAATCCCCCCTTGGTTTTTCTTTGTGCCACGGTTCTTTTCCAAGGGTTTTGTTTGAACCGAGTGTAGTTAGTTTTTTTAGAAAGAGGAGCCATTGTGTTGTGTTTTGAATTGAAGAAATATCTCTTGACTTTGTTATTCCTTGAGAATAACGAGTACTTTGGTTGTGACGCTTAGGCTCAGTTTTTTACTTTTGTATAAGTACCTTAAATTGTATGATTTTAAATTTGCTTAACTGCTTTGACTAGAATGTCTTGATGAATCCAATCCTGAGTGAGTTATGTGTCATGTGTGTGTGAGGTTTGTGTGTTATTCTGTGCATTGCATTTGATGTCTAGAACTTGCCCCGTGTGTTTGCAAAGCGAAATAGTAGTTTTGTTCAGTCTTGGAAGTGGTATATGCGTTTCTTTGTTGAGCCAGCTATGTATATTTTACCTGCCTAATTGTTATGTATCGTTGTTAACCTCTTTGAGCCTGTAATCCTGTTTCTTTGGCAACCACATTACAATCCTTACCCATTTGTTTGAATTAATTATCTATTTTAACCTTTTAACCTCTCATGAGCATTTGAATTGTTATGAACTGTGTAAAGGTTAAAGTGTGGGGTGGTTGGTTTGGATTTTGAGTGGAACTAATGAAATAAGGAGAAAGGTGCACTATTTTGAAAAAGTAAGAGTCACTTGAAAAAAAAGAAGGAAAAAATTAGTTGTATTGTTGTGAAAAAAAAAGTCATTGGCAAGTGGTGACTCTTGATGTAATTGTGCTTAAAGAAGTATGTGGTAATAACATTGATGTGAAGGAGGAGTTTGGTTTGACATACGTATGTGGTTTGAATGTTAAAGTATATGTATTAAAGTGCTTAGGGAGGTATAGTCACTCTTATATCTAAATATATCCTGCCTGTGCCACAGCCTACATTATAACCAAACAAAGTCCTACTTTATCCTAGACTGAATGAGCTCGATTAGTAGAGTAGTACACTACGGGCAAGCCTATGGTGCATCTTTTGTGGAACATGAATGTTATTTCTGAGAGTGAGTGAATTATTTCTATCTTAACTTTCTATGTGTTCTTAAATTTTATTGTGTGGAACTACTCTCTTTTGTTGTGTGAGGGCACTTGATTCATGAAGGAAAGGTAATGTCAGTGACCTCTATGTTAGAGTAAGTGGGTGAGCTGTGAATAATGCGTGGTACTTGTGAGTCAAATCTTGAGGTGAAGATGTTACGCTTTAGTGCTTAGTCTATTTTAAATATTCTTGATATGATGAGTTAAGAGAATTGCTTAAAAATACCGTGTCTATATAAAGTGTAGTTTGATTGCTCGAGGACGAGCAATGGTTTAAGTGTGGGGTGTTGATGATAGGCTATAATTGCGTATTTTAGTCGCTTATTACACTCTAGTTTCCTACACTTTAATTAAGTTTGAGCTTTAATCGCTAGTGTTTTGCACTAACTGTGTGTTTTATGCCTTGTAGGAGTTATTCCGAGCTATATAGATGTTATGGAATGAATTTAAGTGATTTGGAGCTTTAAAGTCTGAGTAAAAGCTCAAGGAATTAAGCCGGGATCGTGTTCGGGGGTCAAATTTGATAGTTGAGAACAAACGAAGACTCGAGGGGACATATTTTGGACACAAATTCGACCTAAAGAGGCAAGGAAGGCAATTGGGCATCAATCCATATCTCATTGTCTTGTGATTTTATCATTGTTCATGAATTCTTTTGTAGTTTTCATTATTGTTATGAGTATCTAACTTTTCTAATCTAAGGTTTTGGTGAAACCTGTTGGGGATGAACTCGTTGGCATGTTAATATAGTTTTGAGTTGGTTATTTATCTTTATTTGTTCAACTACATTTTGATTGTAGTTAGTTGAAGGGCCCTCAACTAGCGGTTCCTATTTATTATGTATCTGCTTGAGAGAGAGTGCATATTTAGGTAGTTGTTGAACAACATCACTCCCGGAGTATAAACGAGAGTTATAACCGAGGGTTTAGAGGTTGGGTTAGAGATAATATACCTCGGGTGCAATCTAAAGTGAGCTGTAACGTAAATATAGCTAGCGTAGCTTGAGAGAGTGCGATTAGTAAATTATCATAAATGCCCGAGAGAGATTTACGATGGCTGGAGAGTTCATGATTGATAGAGACAGCCAAGTCAAAGCTATAGGAACATACAACTAGAGAAAGTATAAACGGGAGAACCCATTGCCTTAGACCTTTATTCCAATTGTTTACAATTGCTGTTAGTTAATCTTAGTTTAGCAATTTCATTGATCTTAGTGGCAATTACAACATCGATTATTCATAAAGTTTGAGGAAGTTGATTAAGTGAGAGGTTAGTACTTTAACGGCTTTCTTGATACGTTAATTCCCTGTGAGATCGATTCTGGGCTTAATCTCCCGGATTATATTTGCAATACCCGCTTAGTCTTTTATTAGACATAGTTGAGCGTGATCAGTTATCCCTTTTCTAAATGGATAATATATATGAATCTTATCCCTATTTGACCCATTTTTAAAAAAATTTATTATCCAATACATTTTTTAGTGGATAATATTAGTGTTTAACTGTTTTCTTTTAACTATTTTGCCGCACCTAATGTTGGCGATTCAATTATATGATCCTGAATTTGAAGTGCTTTAATTTAATTAAAATGGCTTGTTAATATATGCCAATCATAAGACTCATGGGCAAGATAACATTGCTCTATTATGTGACTGAATGATCATGGATTAGTCATATCTGCAGGGGGGTCTTTTTTGTTTTCTCTTTCCTTATGGCTCAATAATTATATTAATTAATTAAAGTCAGAGTAATGTAAGAATAAACAATCTAGTTGCTAATATCATCAAACATCATTTTCATTAAGGTGCGGCTCAATATAATGGGTGACCTAACTAAATCTTAATATAAGTTCTTAATCTTGTTTAATAAAAATCTTATCCATTTTTATTTGAAACTTGTGCTTCTAGATTTTTGATATGAAAGTTGATATATATATATATATATATATATATATATATATATATATATATATATATATATATATATATATATATATATATATATATATATTAATTGACAATATAGCCAATTCGTTTAATTTTTCTTCGGACATTATTGATCTTGGATTAAATTTTATTAATTGTAATTATGAAAAACTCCTTCAACTCACTAGTATGTTGTCTTTAATTAAAGTAACAACTATGTGAGAATTTGCATTTACTTGGATGCTAAATACATTACTCCTTCCGGTCCAAAATAAATGATCAATTTGCCTTTTTATTTTGGTCCAAAATAAATATTCATTTATAAAATAAAGAAAAAATTCAAATTTTTTTTCAAAATTACCCTTATGTACGTATCCCTAAAAATCTTTTACTCCTCACATTAACTATGCTGTAATTAATTAAGGGTAATTTAGTCACACTAATTATTTTTGTCTAAAATTTTGTATTTCTTTAATGAGTGTGCCGAAGAAAAATTGATCACTTATTATGGACCGGAGAGAGTAATACATGATTCCAATTTGTAGCTGCCGTCCCAGAGACTAATTAGCATGAAGCATGTCTATAAAAAGCTTTCCAGAATTCCACATAAATACTGGATGTTTTGTGCGCCTTTTAATATCTAGAAGCCTTAAAATAAGTAAATACATAAAGCCAAAGTTGTAAACAAAATTGATGCAAGATTTAATTGCTTACCACTTCATCCATAATTACCTCAAATAAATTTATAAATAATTACAACATTAAATTTAGAATTATGTGATTGTATGATCGATGACAAGGTAGCAGCAAATGATTGAAAAGAATTTGCTTATCATTAAAAATAAGTACTTTAATACTGCTTAAAGCAAAAGCTTGTGGCTTTGGGTACCCGTAACCACCCCCTTCCCCCAAAGTAATTATTATTCATAGGATATTTACGCTAAATTATACTTTTAATGTATTATGGTTAAATAATAAATTAAAATAAGAATATATATTAATTAACTACCGTTTTAGTAACATCTATTCTGTGACAATTGGCAAGTAAGGCAAAGAAAAGCGATAAATCGCACCAAATCGATAATCAGAGTCAAACAGGAAAAACCCCTGATATGATTTGGTTTGATTGAGTTTGATATTGAAAAATAAAACCCGACCACAATTAGTTTGGTTTGATTTTAACTAAAAATAATCAAACCGGAACCACCAACCCAATAGTACATTTATATAATTTTTAAAAATATTTTATCCATATAAATATTTATTGTAATGTAATTTATAAATATTCTTAAACTTTTTCACAGTTTTATCTTTTAACGTATTATTTCAAATTTAGACTTAACATCCTTGATTGGTAAATAAATTTTATGGCACATAAATGCAGTAACTCAAACAAAGTTCAAATCAATACTAATGCTAACAAAAGAAATTCAATTCTACACTAGGAATGACGAAAGAGTTGGATAATTATTTTAGTTTTACATTGGTTTATAATGAAAATGCATAACTTAATTTATCTTTTTCGTAGTGCTTAGTTATGTAACTAATATTATTACTTATTAGCTTATTTTAGCATGACCTAAAATTGTTAATTTTCATTGTGGCTTATCAATTAGCAATATTTGTTTTATGTAATTTTATTATTTATCTTTGTTATTGAATATTTTGGAATAACGCTATCACTTATCTCATATTATTGTGTTAGTTTCTTGGATAACACATTATATAGTTGTATTTTACTAGGACTTAGAAAAACTTTGGAGCGCAAGTTACATATTTTATGCTATAAAGACTTTACCGGAAAAAATCCGAAAATTTGAAAAAACCCGAAAACCCAGATAAAAATCGAGATTGAAGACTTTGTTGGTTTGGTTTGATTTATAAATTTAAAAACTTGATACCATTAATTTGATTTGATAATTGAAAAATTCGAACCAAGCCGATATGTCTACGCTCCATCGACAAATATATAAAGGAAGGACGGAAAAAAGTTAACACACACGCCGGGAAAGTTGAGTGATGCACTCGTGAGAATAATTGATAAAATAGTTAATTTATTATCTTTTTAGTCGTTTAAAAAATTATAGAAACTAAAATAAAATATGCCCTTAGTCGGCGTAACTTTCTGTTTAGCTTTTCAGATATATTACACATTGCTTTTGATTTATTCAACGAACTTTATCTTTGGATTAATCTAATGAAATCAAGTTGTAATAGTTTTAATACTTAGGCGTACTTGCTCTACCCAAGAAAAATATTTAACAAAAATAAAGTAAGAAATATTCCACAACTTTATGAAATCACGACGAAGTTCGTTAATTATTTTGGCTTTGAAACAGTCGGTGTATAATTAAACAATGTTGAGAACTTTAGATAAAACTTATATTTATCATTTTATACCATTAAGGCCAATGCTAGACTGGTAGCTAGTATAACAAAAATAAAATTATATAGATTCTTGGACAAGATCAAATAATATGATATATTGGGGCTTAATTATGAAAATTATTTTTGAATAACAGTAATTTTGTTTAAAAAAATATAATTTGCCCATTTAAACATCCAGCATAAACAAGAAAGTAATTACAAGGCAAGAGGCGTGAGGGTTTTGTATTTCCAATATTTCATTTCTAAAGATTTTTTTGTTGTTGTTAGTCCCAAAGTAAACAACGAAAAAATGTTTTCTCTCTTTAAATAATGTAGACCACAATAAAAAAAGAAAAAAGAAAAAAGAAAACCAAAATATTAGTTAAAGTAGACGGGAGGAAATTAAATATCTTCCAAAAGAAGTTGTAAAATTTATATAATAGTTATTGGGAATCAAGAAAATGAAAAGCTCGTTATTGTTTTTCTTCGTTTTAGCACAAGCTGAAATAGCAGGAAAAAAAAAATACAAATTTAAATAAATATAGGTAATCTTTAGATAGAAATAATCCACATATAAAGAAGATGTAAACGCAAACCACGGTCATCTCTTCGGTTATGGAGAATGAGAGCAGAACAGAAGTCTTAAATGTAATTTTACGATATATGTGCATGTTTAATGATTTACTTATTTAATTATTTAATCACAATCATGCACGGTTGGTTTCTATAAAAAAAAATTAATGGTTAGAGGTAATAACTAACTACTAATTAAAATATTTCAGAACTTTAGTCTATCACTCGTTACTTGAACCAACTCTTTTTTAGGAATTAAGACTTTCATGTCAAAAAAATGTTACAATGTTACAATGTAACAAGTTAAATGGTAATGTCGTGCTTTTAAATTGATGAAGATTAACTTATTGATCTATAGTCTGAGAATTGATCGTGAGTTGATAAGTTTTACGTTAACTGTATGCAATACTTATGTATTGATGAAGATTAACTTATGCCACCTTTATATGTAAAATCTATAACAGAAGTCTTATCTTGTGACTTGTAGTATACTCCTTCCGGTCCAAAATAAGTAATTTTTTGGTTATTTTTTTGTGGTCCAAAATAAGTGATTTTTCCAGATTTCAAAAATGAATTAATTTTTTTTTTTTATATTGCCTTTGGAATAAATTGTGTTGGAGTATGTGTTAGAAGTGTTTATGTGAGATAGTAAGGTTAATATGGTCAATTTTATTGTTAATTAATGTTAAAAGATAAATTGATTAATCTTTCTGAAAATATTCAAAAAAATTACTTATTTTAGGCCGGAGGAAGTATATGTTAACCCTTTTTGACATTCATTATTATGGTTTTATCTCAATTTTCAAAAACTAGGGATGCACGTAAAGGACGGCGCATGCATGTCAATTGTCAAGATCGATCGACATTTTTTACGAGACTGCCTAGTAATTAGTTAACTCAAATCACTCTCCAAGAAGCCAACGGCAGTGAATGTCTGTGATAAGGCTAATGAGATATTTCATTTTAAAATTAAGTTAATTCCATCTTAGAACAGTTTCAACTCATTTTTATTATCTTCTCGTGTAGAAATGTTGTCCATGGCGGAGGGTGGGCTGAGGAGGACGTGTCAGAAAGTATTACGAAAAGGATATTTCAATGTAGAGTAAAGAATATTAGGAAGCGAGAATATTTTTGTACTTTCACAGGGAGTCTTCACTAACCACTTTGAAGGTGGTTATATTAGTTAGAGACCCTGTATATTCAGTAATAATACATGATACAGAGCTTGACTCTTCCTTCAATCTACTTTCTCTCTCTAGTACTCGGTCTAATCCTTCATTTCTTCATCTGCATGCGTATGAATTCAAGTTCATGATGTTAGATCTCGAATTCTATCATGGTATCAAAGCAATCGATCTAGATTTAGGATAAAATTTTTCAAAAATTCAGTAGGAAGCCATTGTTGAAGCTTCTCACATGGCTGAATCGGAGATTGTTTCTCGAATTGATCACAATCATCCTTTGTACTTAAGAGAATCGGACACGCCTGGTGTAGCGTTAATCGACATAAAACTCATAGGTCCGGAAAATTATGGCCTGTGGAGTCGAGCTATGTGAACGACACTGTTGGTGAAAAACAAATTAGGTTTCATAGAAGGAACCTGTGTAAAAGGCTCATTCAAAGATGAATTGGCAAATCAATAGGAGAGTTGCAATGCTGTAGTACTGTCATGGATTGGGAAAACAGTGGCGGTGGAATTGCAACCTAGTATCATTTATGCATCAAATGCATCGAAAGTTTGGAGCGAGTTTAAGGAACGATTTGATAAATCAAATCTAACTCAAACTTATCGATTGTGGAAGATGATAGGCTCGTTAACTCAGGGAACTGACTCTGTCACTGTTTATTACTCAAAAATGAAAGATCTATGGGATGAAATGGACTTGTTAGTGGAAGGACCTGGGTGTGATTGTGAGGAGACGAGACCTTTCATTGAACACAAAAACCTAAGACTCTTACAATTTTTAGTTGGTTTAAACGAAAGCTATAGTCATGTGAAAAGTCAGGTGTTACTCAAAATACTTGTTTTGACAGTTAATCAGGCTTATGCCTTGGTCATACAAGAAGAAAGCCAAAGAGCTCTTGGAGTAGGGGAGTCTAACAATGGCTCTTTGACCATGCTAGCTGGGAAGAATCGGACATTCAATCAGAGATTTAAGATGAAAAGGCCATGATTGATTTGTGAGTTCTATGGGTATAAAGGACACTTGAAGGAGAATTGTTACAAAATTATAGGATATCCTCCGGATTTCAAGAGTAAGAAGAAAGCACCAATACAAGGAGTCAAGACTTATGCTAATGCTGCTACAACAGATAAAGGGAATGCAACAGAGAAAGGGAATACATCAAGCATACAGTCTACACACGGGAACTTCTTTACAGAGGATCAATACAAGAAGCTATTGAACCTTGTGAACAAACAAGACACAGGTGACTGTCACTCACTTATGGCAGGTATAAGTGCATTATTGTCAAATGCTTTTGATTGTGAATGGATATTAGACTCCGGAGCTTCACATCATATTACCTTTTAAGGAGATCATGATGTTAAGGATTGTAATGCAAATGATAATGGAGTGCAAGTACCAAAAGGGAATAAATGCAAAATAGCTCATACAGGAAGTATTTCTATACTGGACAACCAAGTATTGAATGTTGTTTTACATGTTCCCGATTTTAAGTTCAACCTGTTGTCAGTTTCAAAGGAATTATGTTGTATTGGAATGTTCTTCCTTGACTTCTGTATGCTGCAAGGTCTTTACAATAGGAAGGTGATGGGGATTGGTAAGGAATCATGTGGATTAAATCTTCTGCAGAGAAAATCAATGCCTACAACAGCAATGGTTACCAGTGATGCAAACAATTCAGTTCTTTGGCACTTAAGACTAGGACATCCTTCAATAAATGCAATGCAGCATATTCAACAGTTAAGAAACATGGTGGATTGCAGAGTGAAGCATAGATGTGACATATGTCCCTTGGCTAAGCAAATCAGGCTAAATTTCCATCCAGTAATAGTAATACTGTTAGCATTTTCCAGCTTGTTTATGTATATGTATGGGGACCTCAGAGAATACCTACTCATGACAAGAAGCACTACTTTGTTACTGTGGTAGATGATTACAGTAGATTTACTTGGATATGTTTGTTGCAATCAAAGAATGAAGTAATAGTTGTATTGAAGAGTTTCTTCTCAATGGTAAAAAATCAGTTTGGAGTGACTGTTAAGACATTGAGATCTGATAATGGCACTGAATTCCTCAACTTTAATTGCAATGAATTATTTTCTTCATTAGGAATTGTTCATCAGAGAAGTTGTGCATACACACCTCAACAGAATAGGGTAGTGGACAGAAAGCATAGACACATTCTAGAAGTAGCTAGAGCCCTGAAGTTCCAAAGTTCAATTCCTAATAGGTTTTGGGGAGAATGTGTGAAGACTGCTGTGTACTTAATTAAAAAATGGCCTACTTCTGTTTTAAGAGTAAGATCACCACACGAGCTCTTATACGACAAACCACCTGATATAAATCAAGATCACCACACGAGCTCTTATACGACAAACCACCTGATATAAATCATCTTAAGGTGTTTGGTTGTCTTTGCTATGCTAGTAAACTTCCAAGAGGAGATAAGTCCAGCCAATGGCAAGTAAATGTGTGTTGGTAGGGTATTCAACAACTCAAAAGGTATACATGGTTTATGATTTAGAAAGAAAGATCTTTATGGTAAGCAGGGATGTTGATTTCAGGGAATATATGTTTCCATTCAAAAAATCTGAAACAGATTCTGCTGATTTATTCCCAAAGAAGCCAGAGTTGGTGGTGCAATCAAACCAGCCATGCATTGAACAAGAACCAACGAGCAGTCCTGATGAGAATGGCACTCAAGAACAGGTGATACCCCAGAACATGTGATAGAGACTCATGATGATCATATTGATCCAGTTCCAGGAGAGGCATTGGCAACTGATACTGATGATTCACAATCCATTTTAGATGAACCATCAGATTTATACACTCAACAACCATCAGTAATGGAGACATCTCATAAAGTTAGGAAAGGGGGGAGAGTGTCCAAGCCTCCAATTTGGTTGAAAGATTATGTGACAACCAAGAACACTGCTAATCAATGTCTCTATCCATTATACAAAGGGTTATACTATGGAAATTTGTCAACAAAATATCAATCCTATTGGAGGGGATTTTCTGCATGCATTGAACCAAACTCCCCTTCGGCAACATCTTTTTGCACACAGTGGAAATAAAATCGTGACTCGTGTTTGAAGTTAAATAACAAAAAATTGAACCAAACTCCTTTAAGGAGGCAGTTCAAGATAATAGATGGATTGAAGCAATGAATCAGGAGATACAAGCACTGGAAGATAACAAGACTTGAGAATTGACTGAATTGCCTAACGGGAAGCAAGCTATTGGATCAAAATGGGGCTACAAAGTCAAGTACATAGCAAATGGAGAGGTGGAAAGGTTCAAGGCTCGTTTGGCTGCAAAAGGATACAATCAAAAGGAAGGACTTGACTATCATGACACATTCTCACCTGTTGCAAATATGGTGTCAATGAGGCTTGCTATCAGTATAGCCACTTCCAAAGGGTGACCTCTATACCAAATGGATGTTAACAATGCTTTCTTACAAGGAGATTTGCATGAAGAAGTATACATGAGTATGCCTCAAGGGTTCACCAAACAGGGGGAGACCAAGGTATGCATACTTCTCAAATCTTTATATGGCCTTAAACAAGCCTCTAGACAATGGAACATTAAGATTACAGAGCCTTAATGGAGAGTGGATACAAACAGAGTGGATTTGATCATTCCTTATTTACCAAGAAACAGGGAGATGGATTAGTGGTGATTCTCATATATGTGGATGACTTTCTCATCACTGGTAGTCATTCCACATTGATAGAAGATGAAAAAATGACCCTACAAAATCAATTCAAAGTAAAGGACCTGGGACAGTTAAAATATTTTCTTGGAATTGAGGTGATGAGGTCAAAGAAGGGAACATTGCTTAATCAAAGGAAGTATGCCTTGGAGCTTATTTCTCAAGTAAGATTAAGTGGTTGTAAACCTGCTAGAACACCATTAGAGCTCAATCAAAAGTTGACCACTGTTGAGTACGATACTCATGTAGGAGATACAAATGATCCAGAACTTGAGGTGGCCACTGCCTATCAACAATTGATTGGAAAGCTTCTTTATCTTACTATCACTCGGCCAGATATTAACTTTACAGTTTAGATCTTGAGTCAGTTCATGCAAAGACTTACAATCACATTTGGAGGCAACTTTTAGAGTGGTTAGATATCTCAAAGGGTGTCCTAGGTTGGGTGTGTTATTGCCTGCTGATCCTATCACAAATTTGACTGCCTATTGTGATTCAGATTGGGACTCTTGCCCTAACACAAGGAGGTCAGTCACTGGATACGTTATCAAGTTGGGTGAGGGACTCATTTCCTGGAAATCCAAGAAACAACATATATTTAGTAGGAGTTCTGCAGAGGCTGAATACAGGAGCATGGCAGTAGCAGTAGCTGAAATAACTTGGATCGCTGGTCTATTGCAAGAGTTGGGACTTACCATTTCTCAACCTGTGTCCTTGTTCTGTGATAACAAGGCAGCAATCCAGATTGCCAACAATCCCATCTTCCATGAACGCACCAAACATATTGAGCTAAATTGCCATTTTGTACGTGAAAAAATTAAATCTGGGCTCATACTTCCTCAGCATGTTTCCTCTGCTCAGCAGCTTGTTGACCTCCTCACAAAAGGATTGTCCACTGCCCAACACCACCTTCTCTTATCCAAGCTTGGCGTGGTCGATGTCTTTCACCCACCATCTTGAGAGGGAGTATTACAAGAAGGGTATTTCAATGTAGAGTAAAGAGTATTAGGAAGTGAGGGTATTTTTGTACTTTCACATGGAGTCTCCACTAACCACCTTGAAGGTGGTTATATTAGTTAGAGACCCTTTATATTCAGTAATAATACACGATCCAGAGCTTGGCTCTTCATTCTCTCTACTTTCTCTCTCTACTGCTCGATCTAATCCTTCATTTCTTCATCTGCATGCGTATGAATTCGAGTTCATGATGTTAGATCTCGAATTCTATCAAAGGATTAGCAGACTTTTGGGTTGGTAGACTTCTGAAGAATATGCACATGACACTTTAGGCGAATCTCATTTTAGAATGAAAGAGGAAAGTAAAAAAGCTTTATAATACATAATACAAGTTCATATGGTACACATTTTGAACTCGATAATGGCCTAGCCCAAATGACAAATTCGTAAGTCCTGTTAAGCCAAAGCGGATAATAATATACGTGCCATAAGTTTGGGTGTAATGTTTCGTTCAACTTAGTTAAACTATTGAATTTCGTTCTGATTTTTTTTTCCTGATTTACTCACAAATTAGATAGAAAAAAAATGGAAAAAGAAGAAGAAATATAGACCAGTTTCATGGCTAGTTTATTGTCTAAAAAAAATTCCATCTCGATGGTCAAGAAGGATCGAATTTTGTAAAGATAGAATTTTTTATCCCAACTCTTTAAAATGGATTTCTTATATTACGTACATCAATATAACATTTCATGAAAATATTATTTGAGTGGATATTTTAAATCTCATTTTGGTGGTGAACTTTAACAGATCGTTAAGGTCTTTGAAAAGCGAGAAGAAAATATTTTATAGGCTAGTAAATTAAATGATATCGAGGTAGGAAATCTCTTGGATAAGAATTGTCATTACAGATAACCAAAATTTATCATTTGAAGTTAATTGGAACAATTAGTTTTGTATTTTCAAGGCTCATAAGTACTAATTAACAACAATATGTGCCACGATTACTTGCTCTCTCTCAACATAAACTTCAAGTACAAATTTTCAACCCAAATACGAGAGGTAAACCATAGTCGTTTAGTAATAATGGAAAGATAAAACACAAGAGGATGATTTCAGTTGCATTCAGTGTTTTCGACACGAAACATAGATACATATATAAAAATATACTAGAAGTTCAACAATTATTAAATTTTGAACCCATAAATTTAAAAGTACAATATGTTATGTGCTAAGAATCTTAGTAGTTGGCGCATTGAACACTTCTTTCATGGTCCCCGTACGACCTGCTTGCCTGCTCTGAAATATGTTTTAGGCAGGTAAAAGGAAATACAGAATACAGATTGATTTCACTGTATCCATCGTAGCCCACCCCATTTCACCTTTTGTAGGAGATCAATTGTCGCTTCCTCTCTCAAGACTGCAACCCCTACCAAGTCGGGAAGGAATGAGTAATCGGTCGGGGAATCGGACATCGATCCTCTTGGATCATGTATGAGCAGAAGCAGGTAAGTTAGTATCGATCCGATGATCATGTTTAAATCTTGGATCAACCTCCGGATACATACTATTCATGAAAGGAAGCTGACAAGGATACGCACAAACTACTCACATGGAGTAGGTGAAAGAAGAGTGCTTGGGATTACTCACATTTCCCTGTTGGAATTTGGAATCAATTGTACATTGAGATTGTGAGGTTTTCCATTACATTGAGATTGGAATTATTTCATTCCAAACCTACACTTAGCCTTGAGATTTCCACACAAAACATGTTGATAATATGTAATTTAATCCTCAAAGTCCAACTCTTTGCCAACCCTATTCACAGTCCTAGACAACTCCAGCTAGTGGCGGATGTAGCGTAATATCATCGGATTCAATCGAACTCATAACTTTTGACGCGGAGTAAAAATTTATGTATAAAATTTCATTAAAATTACAAAATAGTAGATATGAAGATTTCAATGCTAATAACTTTAAAAGATGAACCTATAAGATTTAGATTCTGGATCCGTCTCTGGACACCCTTGCATATTGTAGCATGACAAAAACACAAATTGAGATGACCATTTCTTTTGGCCCTAAACTGAATGTCTGTTTAATCAAATTCGTATAATAATTAATTAATTATATATAGAGGAATATAATATATATAGAATATAAAAGAGATATGTTATGGGGGAAAGAAGAGTTGCATGTGCATGGAACCTTGGCTATAAGGAAGAAACTCTATTCTTTTCATGCAAGAATGAGAAGGTAGTGTTTGTTCTTATTGTGTTATCTTTCCAATGGCTTTGGAAAAAGAGTACGATCATCATTTTAAAATTATCATGACATCTTTTTAATTATATCCTAAATTAATCGTAGGGAAAAGATTTTTTTTTATATTTTTGGTTAATTTTCTCAAACTAGAGGATATATATGTCAGCTTTGGGAAAAAACTTGGATGTCAAGGATCCAATTGATATTTGATATAGATTGGGAATATTTAGCTAATAACAAACATTTTTCATGGGAAAAAAGAAATTTATGTCTACAGATGTGGTTTTTTTGGTCGATTTTGTTATTTCAATAATGGAGAGGGCAACTGCTTAATTTTCTTTTGGGCTTTATGCATCCTCTAGTCAAAACTTACGAGAGAAATTTAAAAATAGTCAGATTTGTAAGTGATCATTCAAAAATAACCAGAGTTTCAAAAGTAATCGAAATTTAGTCAATTTTTATGTAAAGATAAATTTGAACGAAAATACTGATCAAAATCCGAAAAATACTCTAATATAATAAACTGGAATTCTAGTATAATATACTGGAAGTTCATATATAGGTGCTCCAATCTTCAGTATATATTGCTGGAACTTTCCGCGCATTGGAGTTCCAGCATAATATGCTGGAAGTTCATACACAGGTGCATCGATCTCCAGTATATTATGCTGGAACTTTCCGTATTGCAGTAAAATAATGACTATTTTTCAATGACTTTGCAAACGTTGACTATTTTTGAATGACCAATCCGAAAACTGACTAGCCCTTCTATTTTTACAAAACTTATTGACTAAACTAATTTCAATTCGCTTGTAGGGAACACTAAAGGGGAAACATTTTCTATGAGATATTTTTTTTTCTTCTAGAGCTCAAACACGAGACATTTAGTTGAGAGTGGAGGAATCTCTCGTCCATCCTACGAAACTCTTTGACGGTGAAAGAACAATGCAAGATTCCGTGTATTTGTAAGTGTAATAGAATAATAATTTATATTCCCTAAATCAATGCGAGGGCTTGTAGATAGAGACGGATATAAAATTTTAAATTTATAGGTTTTGAATTCTTGAAAATACAGCTTATTAAATTCTGAATAAATCTCACTCCTATATACATATTTAATGAATTTGTAAATACAAAATACAGTGTCTGAGATCAAAACTATTGGATTTTGCCAAACATGCAATAGAACTTAGCTTCGCCTCAAATGACTTGGAGTACGAAGATCAAACTTCTTAGTTTTCGACTTGACTTCGTATAATAAGAAACTATAATTTACACATTCGAAGCTAGGGAGCTCTATACTACTATCTTCTTAAAATTAAAATTTTCTTTGTTTGAAAATTATTGAGCTAATAGTTTCTTTAGACTCATTTAATTTTCCTCATTTCCCTCGAAATTAAACCAAGAAAACGAACCCCCTACCCACCCCCTCCAAATAAAAGGAAAAAACTCCGAGTGCCACCGTCCACTAGCTAGTTTCTTATAGTAAATGATGATTGTTACAAATTGGCATCTTTCCCATGCCTAAATGCCACTATTCAAGAGTAGAAAGTGTTGATAAATCTTCTCTTCACATTGCTTCTTTAATTCGATTACTGTAAAGAGGGTTTCATTTATTTAATGTATTTACTTTTGTACATTATTTATGGATAAAAATCTGATTATGAATCCTACTTTCTGTTTTCGGCAACATTTTTATTACTATAGTATTTTGGTTCATATGGTGAAGCAAACGCGTAGATCATTCTTAGTAAATTTGTTTGATGCTGTTTCTACGCGGAGTCAAGACTAAAGCGTTTTCCTTTCATTCTTTTCCGAGTCTTCTTCTTTTCCTTATATATATATAGCATGTTTGGTCAAATGTATTTTTTCCCAAAAGGAAGTGATTTTAAATTGAAGCAAAAATAATTTTTGAGAAGCGGATTAAAGTAGTTCCTTTTTGAAAGCACTTTTTTGAAAAGAATATATTTGTAAGATTTTTTTAAAAGCTTAGCCAAACACCTTTAACTTTGAGAAAAAATACTTTTGGCCAAACAAGCTTAGCTCTATTAAGTTATATAATTATTTAAAAATAAATTCATTTGTTACGACCAATTGTTGATTAAATAAATTCGTAATTAATTTATGTATAATAAGGAAAAAATTTCACATAAGAACAATTGAGCTCCCTCCTTTTCAATTTTATAATCCATATTTCAATTTACAACCAACTAACCCAAAAATAATATGCTAAGATTCAACATTCAACTCCAATAGGTTCTAGAAATTACTATTTAATTTTTAAAAAAGATTGCTCAACCTTTTAAATTAATTTTCGAATCAGTAACTGTGACTCAAATATTAGTTCAACAAAATAAATCCATTTGGATGGTGAAAATTAAATTTTTAACAAGCTTAAACATGTGAGTTCAAATTTTGAATTTGATTTTGTGAGAAATTTGGAGTAGGTATTATTTAGACTTGTTAGAAATAGTATAAGGAGGTTGTATATAAAATTTAAAGTCATTTAATGGAGATTTGGACTGGTTTTGAACAAGAATTGCAACTGAAAATCGTGGAAGAAGTTCGTCTACAGACACTTGTATAAAGGTGTATAATAGTGTATAAGATATGTTTATACACTCATATAAACTATTATACAATATTATACATAATTATACAAAAAACTGACTTCGTATTCTTCCTTGCGTCTTTTCTAAAATTTAACTCAAATCTTGCTCAAATCTATTCCAAATCACTTCAAATTTAAATTTTGAACTCCTTTTGATGTTTTCAATCAATTGGAATAACACTCAATCCAAAAAACTAACAAACTCAAAAAATCCTATTTTTGAAAGCGAAGTTTTGCTGACTGTACCAGTCAACCCCCACATCTGTAAAGTAGCTGCAATTGTCTCTCTACACACACAACAATGCAAATAGTGCAACAATCACTTTATGGGGAATGTCCTTGTATCAAAACATGCTTGCATCATTTAATGATGTCGCTTATGTAATATTAACATGAAACAACAACAAAATATCATACTTGCACATTCCATAATTGATTGTTTTTTTCTCTCAAGTGTGTCGCAATCTTGCAAGTGACTATCAAGGGCATCAAGAATAAAGAACAACATAACAAAGGACCAGTTTCTCGCAAGGAGTCATTATATGTCCTTAGTTGTGTTGTACCTTTGTTAAAGTGTTTCATTTGAAATTCCTACTTAGCTTAGTTAGAAGAATAAATCTTTTGTAAAATCATAAACCTTGTGTTTGTATCTTGGCTAGAGTTAGTCGGAGTTGTAAGCTTTGTAATATGGTATTACAAAGGGGCTTGTGATAGAGTTATTGCAAGTTAGTGAGGGATTAATAGGTTAATACCTAGGTTACAATAGTTTGTAATATGAAGTTTACTCAGTAGTGAATTTGAAATCCTATAAGGGTAGGTCGTGATTTTTAATCCCATGAGCTGGTAGTTTTTCACATAAAACTCTATTGCGTTATTTACTTACTGCTGTGTGTATGTGTTATGTGGGAATTAATAGAGAACCTGGTTCTCTATATAGTTTGGTTCTCTATTTACTTGAGCTGGGCAGTATTTAAATAAACACTCCGCGGCCAATACCCACTTTTTCACCATTGTTGAACGGGAAAAGAGCTTTGAGGCGATTTTGAAGAGAGGAAATCATTGTTCTTCATAGAAGTAAGGATTTTGGACCCTAATACTCTATTATATGTGATTAAGGATCAAATATCAGTGTTTAATTCATGAAAATTAGTAGAAAAAGGTGGAGCTAGGGCTTTAGATTATGAGACCTTTGAGGATCGATTTGAGGGGTCAAACGAACTCCGATAGCATTCTTTATATGTACAGACTCGTGAGATGATGAAGAATATTTTGATATAAAATTTGTCGAGTTCCGATACGCGGGACCAGGGGTCGGATTTTGGCTAATTTCGGGTTTTGAGCTAAATTTGGTACTTTTCAATTGGAATTCATTCCTTAAGCATAATTTGATGATAAAAATCTGAACTTGGTAGATTTGGAGCACTCGGAAGTTGATTCGAGAGGCAAGCGTATTGCGGAATAGTTTTCAGGCTAGTTTGAGGTAAGTAATGTCTTTAAATCCTGTCCTGAGGGTATGAAACCCCGGACTTTACATCCTTTCATGGATTTTGTAATGCAAAGATTGGAAATTTGGAAATGTATTCCTCTTTAGGAAACTATTGAGTTGCGAACATGATTTTAAAGCCTAGGCTTAATAGTATTGATATATTTTGATATAATTTGGGCTGCAAGCCATGTTTGGGCCTAGTGCCGATCTGTTTACCCCTTGGGGGCTGTTTACTATTTTCCTCACTTGATATGTTATGATTTTCACTCAGTCTTTTCTTGATAATTATTTTGACACTCAGAGTATTTGATATTATTTCTTGAAAAAAATGAAACACTATGTTGGATCGAGAACCCGGTATAATGATGGCCCGAGTGGCATGTTGAGAGTGTGTGACTGAGTGAGGCTGCGAGCCAATATTGTGAGGATGTTATGATACGAGAGAGGCCGAGGGCCAATATTGTGAGTGATTTATTCCATGATGTAGCTGGCCGAGGGCCAATATTGTGAGTGATTTATGCCATGTTGTGGCTGGCCGAGGGCCAACATTGTGAGTGATTTATGCCATGACGTGGCTTGTTATAACGCTTGGGCTATAGGAGCCCCTCCGGAGTCTGTACGCTCCCAGTGAGCGCAGGTACCTACTGAGTGCGAGTGATGCTCGCGGGGCTGATACTGAGTG
Source organism: Nicotiana paniculata (assembly GCA_005239505.1). NCBI lineage: Eukaryota > Viridiplantae > Streptophyta > Magnoliopsida > Solanales > Solanaceae > Nicotiana > Nicotiana paniculata. The sequence continues at coordinate 88,606 of ML350926.1, forward strand.
ACTGTGAGGTTGCCCGCTTGGCAGATACTGAGTGACTGTGAGGTTGCCCGCTTGGCAGATACTGAGTGACTGTGAGGTTGCCTGTTGGGCTGATACTAAGTGATGGTGAGGTGCTGAGTAAAATTGTTATGAGAAATGATTATGGCCCGAGGGGCAGATTTATGATGATTTTACTTAGTTTTTGACTACGATTCACTTTGTTTTTCAAACTGATTTTACTGAGATATATTGGAATTATACTTGTTTCAAAGGATTTCTGGAAATTGGTTTTCGAACTTATGGATTTGATGAATACTTTATGGTGACTTGGTGTTTTACTATTTTTGTGAATTGGTGTATCTGTGCTGTGTGTTTCGTATTTCTCAGAGTGTGATTTATTTTCATTACTGCTGAGTTGGCGTACTCATCATTACTCCTTGTGCCTCTGTGCACAGATCCAGGTGCCGGTCCAGAGCAATAGTTGTCTTTGTTCGTTAGCAGCAGCTTTACGGGATTTCGAGGTAGCTGTCCAGCGTCCACAACTTCTTCATTTCCCTTCCTTATTTAGTTTTAGCATTTCATTCCTAGACTTTATTTAATACATTAGTAGAGTTAGTTTTATTTCGTAGATGCTCGTGACCATGTTGACTCCAGTCTTGGGAGAGTTGTTTAGACTATTATTGGGGCGTTGAGACTTAATGAAATTATTTTATGCTATTTTTGCTGTTTATTATTTAATTGTGAATTATTATAATAGAACGAATGGGTATGTGTTATGTTGGAATTAATAGAGAACCTGGTTCTCTATATAGTTTGGTGGACCCTTAGTTTTTATCAATTGATATCAGAGCAAATTCTTTCTATTAGGCTAACACCTAGAAAGGATCCTCATGGCTGCTCCACCAAACTTTGAAGAAGGTCAATCTACCTTCAGACCATCAAGATTCAACAACCAATACTATGGATAGTGGTAGACAAGGATGCATGATTTTATCATGGCTGAAGATTCAAAGCTCTGGGATGTTATCTGCGATGGACCCTTCGTCCCTATGAAGACCACTGGTGAACCAGCAGTGACAATTCCCAAAACAAGAAATGAATACAATGATGCTGACCGCAAGGCTATATAGAAAAACTTTCGAGCAAAAAACTCCCTTGTCTGTGGTATTGGACCGGATGAATACAACAGGATTTCAGCCTGTCAATCCGCTAGGGAGATCTGGGAAGCTCTCCAAACAGCACACGAAGGGACAACTCAAGTCAAGCAGTCGAAGATTGATATGCTAACCACAGAGTATGAGCTCTTCAGGATGAAGGATGATGATTCCATTCAGGACATGCACACTTGCTTCACCTCTATAATCAATGAACTTCACTCTCTCGGAGAAATCATTCCCAGGAACAAACTTGTCATAAAATACTTAGTTATTACCTGGTTCTTGGGAAATTAAAGTAAATGCTATCACATAGGTAAAGGATATACAGAAGCTGACCATTGATGAACTCATTGGCAATATGAAAGCTTACGAAATGAAGAAGAAGAAGGATAAAGAGAGAAGAGAAAGGGAGAAGAACATGGTCCTCAAGATAGACAACAATGACTCAAGTGGTGAGGATGCTGATATGACTTACTTGACAAAGAGATTTCAAAAAATGGTTTGCAGAAATGGAGGTATTCCAAAAAGGGGAAGCTTCAGCAAGCCAAGGGGCTATGAATTATGTCATAATTGCGGGAAGCCAGGACATTTCATCAAGGATTTCCATCTCCTCAAGCAAGATCAGTACAAACACAACACAGACAAAACAGCCAAGAGGAGCCCGGTTCTTGGCAAATGATTCAAGAGAAAAATGCCTCTGATAATGTCGTGAACCAAGATCTTGCTGCATGGGGAGACTCTTCCAACGAATCTGGAGATGATGATGAACATGGTGACGGCTCCATGATGGCAGTAGAAAGTGAAGCAGCTGAATATGACTCTATCTTTGCCCTGATTGCAAAATTTGACGATGATGATGATGAGGTAAACTTTCTAGACGTTCAAAGAAATTTGAAGTCTTACTCTTAGAAAAAGCTTATGTCTTTGGAAAATGTTTTAATTTATGTTTACCATATTCTTATAAATGATAAAAAGGCATTAACTGTGGAACTAGGAGAAGTAGAACATGTTAGATGATCTAGTAGTTGTTGTGGTCGATCTAAAAGAAACCATTGAGAGTTTTGCTGATACCCAATGTTTCCCAAAAAATATTTTTAAAAATTGCATATATACCTTCAAAATCATGCATTAGTAACAATTGTCAGTTTTTTCATAGTTTTTCCACATTTTTATAAATTTGTCCAGCATTTTATTTCCAATAAATAACTATAAAATTTTATCACAAATGATTTTAAAAAAAAATTCTGATTTAATTATTTCGTAAAATAGCCAATTTGGCTCCTTTTGGCTATAATTGCAATAACTTTGCAATTATAGCCAAGGATATAATTTTGTACTATTCTTACCAGAAATTAGTCCTTTGTATTTTAAAATACTAAATAATCTTTTAAACTATTTTCTATGCATGAAATTTATTTTTTATGATTATTAGTTATTTATAAAAAATTTTAACTAATTTGGATTGGGTATTTGACAAATAGCCTATTCTATTTCGATTTTAGCCTAAATAAAACCAGCCCACACCTAATTAAACTAGCCAAAAAACCCAGGCCCAATCCCAAGTCCTACCCGACCCAATTCCGACCAAATCCTGGTCATTGATCATTTTTGATCAACGGTCTAGGTTTAATCTTTCATAATTTAACCTAATGACCCCCCCAAATCTCTCATTCACACCTCATTCACCCGCCGTCACTCCTCTCATTCTCTCTCAAACCCCCTCTGCCCTAACCATGGCCTCCACCCACCGTTGCTTGCTCGCCGTTAATTATGGTGGTTCACTACCACCCCTAGCCCTAATGGATCCTCTCTTATGGCCGAGATTCTTGTTGTCTTGAGGTCCTCAAGGGGACCAGTGGCCGTTCACTCACCTCTGGGCCTGTTCTCACCATTCTCAGACCACCATGGCTCGATTGAGTAAGATCGTCCTATTTTTACTAAATCTATGGCTTCTGAGCCGGAATCTCTCTATCTCTGGGTTATCTCTCTCAAAACCCTAATCTTATCTCTTGAATATTTAGATCTGTAACAGATCTGGGGATATTTGAGTTGTTTTACCATTTTTCTATAAAAATCTAGCGATTTTTCAAAGCGTCTCTTCATCTTCATAACTAGGGTTTCTGAACCTCTCTTCAAAATGATTTTTTATCTGATTTTAAGTGATTATTCTATAATCTTTATTGTGTTTAAACGGTTTTATTTAGATTCTCCCCTAACTAATTATGTTTAAAAACCTGATTTCTTGGCTTAGCTTTGGGTTCTGAGTTTGTCTTTGCTGATTTGTTCATGCGATTTGTCTGTATGCCTGTTTCTTATGAATATGTTCTGAGTCTCTGTGATTTATACCCTATTACGCTTATTAGGGTTTCTGATTTGTTTCTTCCCGCCTATATTATGTTTATTTTTTCTATTGACAGAAATTGGTGGTAATTTCCCCTAATCATTACTAGTTTCTATTTGAATCCCTGATTTCCTGTGATTGATACCCTTTACTAGTTTACTGTGATGATGTACTTTACTAATTTTATGTTTCTAAATTATTTTTCTTACTTTATTATGTGGTTGACTACATTATGTACTGATTCTTAATATTGTTTTCATAATTAGGACTTTCTGAACCTAGCCCTAATTACTGGTTCTATACTTGTACTATTTGAAACCTTTCCTTATCCGTTACATATGATTTCTTTACTGATTACCTGTCTTTCTACCATTTGAACTGATTCCCTTAATTAAGGTAGTAGTTGGACTGATTTTACTCTAATTGATTCCGAGTTCTATAATTAATTTCTTACCTTATTTACCTAGCTTTCAAAATACTATATATAGTGATCTATTCTACTCTCATTCGACACTCATACACACATGAACTAACATTAGTTCACATCTCTCATACACTCAAAAGCTCTTCTACTTTCTTTGTTACTTGCTATTGTTACTAAATTAGCCGGCTGCAAGCCAAGGCTAATTGTTGCACTCTCTAGTTCTTCACTTTGTGTTTACTCTCTTTACTGGTATGTTCTGATTTTAAATTCAAGCTCCCAAACCAATGTGTTTCCTACTGCTTCAGTTTATCATATTCTTGATCTGTTTCTGTCTATTGTTTTGTTGTTCGACATGTAATTGACATGTTTAAATTATTGCTTCACCCAGCATGTTAGTTATGTCCTACCCCTTTTAGGATCAACATGTTTACTCCCCCTTGTAGTCTGTCTCAGTGTGACTCTACTCTGATTTTGAATGCTTGTCTATTTGTTGTCCAGTTCTGGCATGCACCTATTTTTGCAAAACTAATTTGTTACCCTAAGTTGTCTTGATGCTATGCTTAATCATGTCTAGTACTTCTATGTCCTCACTGTTGCTATAAAATCCTACTATGTCATCTCCCAATCCCATGAACCCCCTAAAGCATTTATTATTCTATAACTATGTTCTAATTAGCACTCTTGAATCCATGTCTTACTATTTGCACTATTAGCCACCCCTTAATTGCAAAAGACTTATGTTTATTATATGTCCCCAGTCCCCAACTATCCCTGTGTGAAGGGTTGTTATTTGAGTATTGCTGAACCTGTTTGGCTCCGTGTTTGATCTGTTGTTTGTTTGATTACACAACTCTTGTCAAAACTGTTTTACTGGACAATTCTCCTATTTTATAAAACTACTTCAATTGAGTCTTTTTCAAATACTGCTTTACTACTAAAACCTTTTCAAACTATGTCAAGAAATCTCACTCTACTCTTAGGTCCTTAAGTTATGCCCCTCCAGTGTGTGACTGCTTTGGGATCCCTGTGAGATCCCTATGAAATCTGATGCACTGGGCTAGCTCTTCCATAGTGCACTTACTCAGTTCTGGTTATGAAGTATGGGTGTGAGCACTGCCCGGGATCCTTGAGGTGCTTAGGTAACTCTGACACACCCGGACATGAGAAAGGCTATGACTTTGGCATACAAGGCTATGGACAATTTGGTAAATTTGGGCCTACTTTTTGCTCCCTATAGTTTAACTTCTTCTTTTCCCTTATCTATTTATGTAATTTAGTCAGCTGGTCTGTAATAATTATTTGTAAACAGATATTGGGGTTGGCTAGTGAAATGGGGAGGGTAGTTATATATTCTATCATTGGGTAGAAATCATACCTTAGGCTTTTATATTCCCTATATCTGCATTATAATCCATGCTTAGGACCAACATATTCATTCAAACTATGCCAAACATGCATTAGATATCATGTCTTTAAGGCTTTCATGTTTACTGCTTTAACGTACATCATGTCCTTAATTTATGCTTATGCCTACCACTTAGAAATCCTGCTCTTAGGATAATAAAATCAATATAAAACTGTTACTCATGTGCACTTAAAATCATGTCTCCGTCATCCTGTAACTCTTTGTGCATTTTAGAAATCATGCCTTTAGGAATTCTTCACATCCTGAAATTATGTCTTAACCATCCTGCATTTATATGTGCATATTAGATATCCTGCTCTAGGATTTCGTTTGCATCTGCTTAACCACGCCTAGTTTAACTACTGACTCACGAAAAAGGTAAAAATAATCTCACATATGATTATCCTGTTTTAGATGAAACTGACAACAATCCCTGCATTTTCGTAACACCTAGAACATCATGCTTTTAGGCAAAAACACTTCTGAACTGTCTAAAGGTTAGCAAGCTTAAAAATCAGTAGGCTAACTGAGTAGGCCCCTGCTTCTGAGTTTATAAAAATAAAGCTGCATATTTCTGTGCATTGATATTCACTTAGATATCTTGTCTTAGGATCATGTCTAATAAAACTGCCTCTTGTTTGTATTTGAGACGTGCTGATTATGTACATTACTTGTGGAGGTAAATATGTGCCTCATAACTGTTTTCCTGCATTTATCTGATCAGTCCTATTTGTTCTTTCCTGTCGCTTAGAATTTTATCCTTTTAAAAACTTAGGGCTTTGTCTAGAACTACCTATACTTAGAGGTCCTAAATTCCTCCAGGACCATTAAGAAGGGACGGTTAACAACACGCATAGAGATCGCTAAATAATTCGCTTAATAACCGCTAAGGGGTGGGGTAAAGGATAGACATGGATATGATGACCGGTGCGCTAATGCCATGTGTAGTCCCTCACTGAGGAGTGAATACCGGCCATTTCATTGATGTGATGCTATAAGATAAACAACTTAGGAATCCCCTATTCCCTACATATGTGTGCTTAGACTGCGAATCTTTTCAAAACCATTACTTGTTTCCATGTGTATACTTTGACTGCTTATTTGCTACTTGCTTAAATTTACAAAGTTTGTTTGGCCGGGAACCACAACTGTGGACTTTGAGGGGTGCCTAACACTGTCACGACCCAAAATATATTAAGGTTGTGATGGCGCAGGCACCATCAGGCAAGCCAATCATTAATTAATTGAAATAATTACCTGTTTTAACATTTTCTCGAAATTGTTACCTTTCACTCACAAGTCATAAAAGCGAATAAAAATTTATCAAATAAATGCGACATGTAAACTATTCCACTTATTTAGTTAAATACCAAACACATCCCAGAACCCAGTGACACAAGTGCATGAGCAATTTCTAAGAAGCTATACAATCATTACAAAGTTTGTCCGGGTTACAAATTGGACAATGGAATTTAAAACAAAATGAATACAATACGAGGGGGACTCTGTCAGCTGCGGATCGCCTCCGGATGATGCAGCTCACCTAAGTCTCCAAACCATCCTCATCGCTATGAAAGTACCTATGCAATAAAAATGCACATCAAGTGTAGCATGAGTACGAATCAACGTGTACTCAGTAAGTCGCCCGCCTAACCTCAGAGAGGTAGTGACGAGAGGTCGAATCAGACAATTGCTAGAGGTCAATTTAATATATTCAGGTGAGACACTAAGCATGAATGTCATAGACAATTTCTTAAAATCAGGAATTTACAATATCAACTTCTTCCACATTCAACACTTTAAATCTTCGTCATTTCAGTTGACAATTTAAATCATAATCCGGGATAAGAAACATCAGACTTATTTCACATTTTACACATAAATTCTCCTTCCTCATAACTGGCCATTAAAAATTCCTTAGGACGATAAACATGTATAAATCATAGCAAATACGCAGTAAATATCATGCGCAAGAAATGCCGAAGGTCGATGGCCCGAACCAACATAAACATAAACTGTGCACTGCCGAGGGTCGAACGACCCGAACCATGGATGCATCTATTTTCCCCGCTCGCAAATCAATCATGGGACACGGTAAACATAATAATAATAAGGCTAACCTGCTCGCTAATCATACCTGCAACTCAGGTGCTCATATATACATGTATTCACATAATAAATTCGCCTTTATCAAGAAAACAGTTTCTCATGAAATGATAAAATCCTCTTAAAGGGACACGAAAAATAGAATTTAAATCTTTGTTGTGAAACTCATTTGCCAAGTTTAATAATATTCAATAATATAACCTTATCAGGTATACAATTATCCACAGAGGAAATCAATTCTCTTTCTAGATGATTAAGAAAATGAACTCTAGTCTTCTTAGATATTCAATTACTATTTTGATCATATTAGTGGTCTAATATTACTGGCAAGATCATAAGTACACAAGTAAGGCATGCTAGTGGGTCCTATACTACCCGGACATGGCATAATAGTAGCTACGCACGGACTCCGATCACCTCGTGCGTACGTAGCCCCTGCAGATAGTAGCACATATTTAATTAGTTCACCTAGGGGGACGATTCCCCCACACAAAGTTAGAAAGGAGACTTACCTCGCTCCGAAATTCCATAACCGGCTTCCAAGCCCTTCCGACGACTCCAATTGATGCATAACACCCTAAAACTACCAAATAACGAGCAAAGCAATGAAAATTCATTCTAATACTCGTAACAAATTCAGATTATATACTTTCCCAACTCCGCTCAGTGAATTGACCAAAATGCCCTCGGGCCTACGTGCACGAAATCCGAAATTTCTCGAAGATAAATTCTACAATAGCTTTACTAGTTCAAATATATGATTTACTCTAAATTCCATGCTAAAATTCGTGGCTAAAAATCCAAATTACCATTTTCTAGGTTTTCTTCAAAATTTTCCAATTTTTCCACAATCTTTCATGTTTAATCCATGTATATAACTTGTATTAATCTTAAAAACATGAAAGAATTACTTACCTAGTGATGCTTGACGAAAACCCACTCTTGAAGCTCCTCAAAATCGTCCAAACCAAAAGAAAATGGAAGGAAATGAGCTAAGACCTGTTAAAATATAACACTGCCCAACACTGCCCCTCTATGCGATCGCATAAAGGCCACTGCGATCACATAGGCCAAACCATGCTGTCCCAAACTCTGCATTATGCGATCTCACTCCACATCATGCGATCGCACAAGCCATTCCTAGCTGCCTCCCATTTTCCTCCTTCATAATCGCAGACCTGCCACTGCGTTCGCACAAGCCGACTTCAGCCCCCCTTCAATTCCTTCTACGCGATCGCATAACAAGGGCTGTGACCGCAATGAGCCCCCAAAACACCAGAAATAGCAGCAACAAACATGAAGGAAATGATCCAAATTAATCCCGAAACACACCCGGGGCCCCGTCCAATCACACGACTCAGTCCCATAACATCCCACATACTTGCTCGAGGCTTCAAATCACATCAAATAACGCCGAAACCACGAATCGCACCCGAATCCAAACTTTATGAACTTTGAAATTTCAAACTTCCACATCCGATGCCTAAACCTATCAAATCACGTCCGATTGACCCCAAATTTTGCACACAAGTGATATTTGACATTACGGACCTACTCCAACTTCTGAAATTGCATTCCGGTCTCGATATTAAAATTTCCACTTCCGGTCGGATTTCTTGAAAACCTTCAAATTTATATCTTTAGCCAAATGACTTCAAAATGACCTACGGACATCCGAATTCACTTTCGATCGCGCTCCCAACTCCAGAATCACCATACAAAGCTATTTCCAGACTCAGAATCCCAAATGGACATCAATAACAATGGAGCTTCAAGCCAAACTTAGGAAATTTTCTTCAAAATACTGACTTCCATAATATGCGCTGAAATGCTCCCGGGTTATCCAAAACCCGATCTGGACATACGCCCAAGTCTGAAATCATCATATGAACCTGATAGAACCTTCAAATCCTGATTCGGTTTACTCAAAATTAGTCAATTTCTCCAACTTAAGGCTTCTAAAATGAGATTTTTCTTTCCAATTTGACTCCGAACTTCCCGAATTTCACTTCCGACCATACGCACGAGTCATAATACCTGAAATGAAGCTAATCATGACTTCAAATCGCTGAACGACGCGCTAGAGCTCAAAATGACCAGTCGGGTCATTACATTCTCCCCCACTTAAACAGACGTTCGTCCTCGAACGTGCTAAGAACTGCTCTGGAGTTATCTGAAATCACAGCCTTCCCCTTGGATTAATTTCAAGTCCTTACCCAATATATGGTTATTCAATTAGTGTTATTGTGACCCTTAATAGGTGCCCTAACGGACCTTAATTTGTTAGGTGGCAACTCTTCAAATCATTACATCCCTTATCCCAAAAGGAAATGAGTTGTCCCAATAATGTCAAAAACCCTGACTGATCCGAAAGGAGAGGTGAGAGGGGCGTGCGACAAGTTTGAAGAAAAAAAGATGCTTTAACTGAAAAAATAGCAAACATAGAACATGAGAAAGATGGTCTAGTGGTTGTTGTGGTCGATCTAAAAGAGTCCATTGAGTGTTTAAAAGAGGAGAAAAAAGTTTTAGCTAAAAAGATTGCTAACATAAGATGACTTATTAGTAGTAGTTGTGGACCTAATGGAAACAATTGAGTAACTAAAAGGGGAATATAGGCATGGGATTACTCAAAAAGGAAAGAAAGTTGCAAATGAGGCACAACTTAGGCTTGAATATGAACGAAAATAGGTGAAATCTAGTCCGTGTGCTGAACTTGAGAGAAACATACAACTTGAGGAAGATCTAGGCAGGGTTAAGAATGATCTAGAAAAATCACTTAAGTGGACCTGGTTCTATGATGCTATCACTACCATGTAAGCGAACAATGGGGGAAACAGACAGGGAATCAGGTTCCAAAGGAAAAAGACTCCTTACAACCCTCACATCAAGTACGTAATTGTCCCTAATAACTGGCTTTGCACTCACTGTGGTAACATTGGGCATTTTAAAGAAACCTGTAAACCTCTGATGCTATCACTACCATGTATGCGAACAATGGGGGAAACAGGCAGGGAATCAGGTTCCAAAGGGAAAAGACTCCTTACAACCCTCACATCAAGTACGTAACTGTCCCTGATAACTGGCTTTGCACTAACACTGGGCATTTTATAGAAACCTGTAAAGCCAGATTTCAGACCCAACAGAAAAACAAAGTTTTTGTTAAAAAGGTAACTACTGCTAAAGAAACTGGTCCCTCATATAAAAAACATGTGATGCCTTCTTGGACAAACTTGGGACTCAAACTTGTTTGGGTTTCTAAGTCTAATCTTACAATTTCCTTGTGCAGGGAGTAGTGGAATCACAAATGACTTTCTTTCACTCAAAGCCCTGCAAGGAGGGAGTGTGTCCTTTGAAAATGAAAAAAAAGGATTACTTTCTGGGAGTAGGAACGGCTTGCAGTGCAACTTACTGAGTGTTTCCCAAATCTGCAACAAGGGAAACAAAGTGAATTTGTGTAAAAAATATGCACAGTCACAAATCTTGTAACTGGTGAAGTAGTTTTGTGGCTAAAAGATACAAAAATATTTATGTTGCTGACTTTGAGTCCTTGCAAAATGGGGATCTCACTTGTCTAAGTGTTCTTGATAATAATGTTGAAATATGGCACAGAAGATTGGGTCATGCAAGTTTTACATTATTGAACAAATTGGTCAAGAAAGACCTTGTTCGTGGTCTCCCCAAGTCAAGCTTCAAGGATCACAAGGTGTGTGATGCAAGCGCAAAAGGAAAGAAAGTTAGATCTTCCTTCAAGCCCAAAAAGGAAGTTAGTACCTTGTTGATACCCAATTTTTCCCATATATATTTTGTAAATACATATATACTTTTAGAATAGTGCATGAGCACCAACCAACATTTTTTCATAATTTTTTATAATTTTTAAAGATTTTTAAATCAATTTATTCTCATATTTTATTATATAAGTAATCATTAATTGCATCACAAATAATTTTTATGATAATTTATAATATAATTTCATCATCTAATTTTATCATTTATATCCATACTAAGTTTTAAATATTTTGGTACATTTATTATAATTACATCTGTATTTTTAGGCTAAAATTGCATATTTTGCAATAATAGCCCATATGTATGCATAATTATATTATTTATACAGAAAATGACTTTTTATATTTTTATAGTGTTAAATAATTATTTTAAATCATTTTTATGCACATGTGATATTTTTTTATTTATTAATTATTTTTTATAAATTATTTATTTGTTAAAATGGGTATTTAAAATCTAGCCCCTAAAATCCCCATTTCCGGATTTAACCTAACACCCTTACTAGCCCAATACCCCTATCCCAAGACCTGTTAGCCCAATCCCCATACGCATTTAAAATACCCGACCCAGGACCCTTCTAATCGTGACCGTTGATCTCTAAAGATCAACGGTCCATATCTAATTCCCCCTTCTTAACTATACCAAACCCCAACCCTAACTCATTTACCTCTTCATCTGTCGCCCTTAAACTCTCATACTCCCCTTCTCTCTCTGTCAAACCCTAGCTCCATCACTCCCAATCCTCTCCGATTCCGGCTCAAACATGGAATCAATCCATGATTTGCTTGCCTATTTTGTAATATTCTGCCCTTATACGCATGTTGACATCACTTGGTTCTTGCCCTATTTTTGGAAATAAATACCTCAATAATGGGCAGATTCACCCTAATTTTATGAAGATCTGGACGATCTTCCGTGTCTATACATGCTATATTGAATGGTCCTTGTATTTTTGGCCCGATTCAAGGCATCAGTCTCAATTAGGGTTTGAGATTTTTCCTTATTCTTTACTGATTTCTGATTGATACTCTTTTCTTTCTTGTATTTGACTGATATTTTCCTTATTTCTGTTTAATCTACCGTGTTCCTTTATTTTTTACTTTATTTCGCCCTAAATCTGATTTTAATCGATCTTTGTATGATACTTTCCTTATTATCTGTTGTATCCCCTTATTTTAAGTGTTACTTGCATGATTACATTCTCGAATTCTCTGTTAGTTTACTGAACTCCCTTGTTTATGTATTATTTGCCCTAAAAATTAGACTCTAATTGATTCTGTGTTTAATACTTACCATGTTTCCTGTTTATACTATAATACTATATAAACCCCTCTCCTTTCCCCTTTTAGAGAGACTCGAATCATTATATTCTCACTAAGGAACTTAGGGCTTGGTTCTGTATTCTCTTTGCCCTCTCTCATTTATTTCTGGTCTTGGCCGGCTGAAAGCCAAGGCCAAATAATTCTGGGCTCTCGACTACTGTGGTGTATTTCTTATTTTCTTGCCTAACTGTGAGTGAATATCCCTTCGTCATTTTACTTCTATGAACTGTTTGTGAACCAGCATGTTTAAAGTTCATTATGAGCATGACTCTACTAGTTTCATGTTTATGTGATTTCCTTTAATTCTATAATTGACGTTATTAGTTGTGAGACTGTTTATATTGAATAACATGAATCCTCTTAGGGATTAGCTTAATGTATTTTAACTTGTTTCATATATGTTGTTTTGCTAGTTCTGAACTTGTCCTAAACTTAGCATCTTTAGGTTAATACTAGTATGTTCATCAGCTAATCAGTCCAGATTCTTTACAAACTTGTATTATTATGTCTTGGCTATATTAAGTCCCTTTTCTGTCATTCATGTCCTTTGATAACTTGTCTGCTGGTGTGTCTTGCATTCCTTGGATTCCATATGATTACTTGAATGTTTCCTTAATACCATATCTCAATGTTTTCCTGTGATTAGACAAAGCTGTCCTAAATGTTAGCATGTATACTTAGCTTAATTAGACCTTTCATAATTTAACTTATTAAAACTGTACTTGAGCATGAACAACTTTGCAAATCTTGCCAATTTTTCTTCTGCCTACATATTCTGTGTTTTAAACTCTATGATGATGGATTTTCTAAATCAAACCTGTTTTAAAATCTGTCATTTACCATTGTCTCTTTTTGTATACTGCTACCTCAAACTCCTATTCTTAGGTCCTTAGGTTCTATCCTTAACCTCCTCAGTGTGAGCGCTGCTCGGGATCCATGTGAGACCCTTGTGAACTATGACACACTGGGGTTTGGTTCTTAATCTTCTTTGAATTATTTCTGAGCATTTGGTTCTCTAGTGTGAGCATTGCCTGGGTCCCCTGAGACCCTTGGGAACTTTGACACACTGGAAACCTGGTTCCAATGTACTATGAATCCCTATGTTGTGATGTTGTTATGGTGGAAGGCCCGGTTCCCGAGTTTATTTGGGCCTATGAAGGCTCCCTATAGTGTAACTGCTACCATTATGTAATTCATTTAATATTCTGGGTTGTAATAACTCTGTAATAACAGACTTGGGGGATATTTAGTGAAGCTGGGGGTTTTTACTTATATCTTTTTGTTAAAACTGGGTAGAAATCTTGCCTATAGGATTTAATTACGCTGATCAAACTATGTGAATACTATGTTGTGTTTAGAAATCCTGCCTATAGGACTTTCATGATCATTTTGATTATGTGTTTTTACATTTGCATACTAGAGATCCTGCTTATAGGACCTTCGTTTAATTTTGTACATTAGAAATCATGTTCATAGGATCTATACATGTTTTCAACAAATGTGCATTAGCAATCATGCCAATAGGACTTTGTTGTGTGAGATAATTATCTTTCCTGGCAATCTGTTTAAATTCTGCCTTTATACAGTTAATAGATATCATGTCTATAGGGTTAAATCAATTTCAAACTTAGAAATCCTGCCTATAGTGTTTAAATAAACCACGCAATAGATATCATGCCTATAGGACTAAAATAAGCATTTAGAAATCATGCCTATAGGGTTCAAATCAATTCAGCATTTCGAAATCATGCCTATAAATTTTAAATCAATTCAGCAATTAGAAAGCATGTCTATAGGACTGAAAAGGTGTAAAACCTATCTCTATAGATTAAAATTCATGCTACACCTAGAAATCCTGTCTATAGGCCTGTAATTAATAAGCTCGTAGAAATCATGCCTATAGAATCCCATTGGTCGATTCTGAATCCATTTACTACTGCCAATCACTTAGGCAATATATCTGTAGGACTTAACAATGATCCTGGGTGAAGTTCCCAGGTTTATGATGAAAAAAATCAGTAGGCAAACAAACAGGTCTTAATGCTCGCCTTAATAAAACTGTCTCTGCATTCTATTTTCCTACACAGATATCTTGCCTATAGGATTCTACAGTTAATAAAGTTTGCTGATTCAATCACGTGCTTTTTGTTGTCTATGTGTGGAGGTCAATGTGAGCCTATATTTGTTCCTTACCTAAAAGTCCGTTTTTTTATTGTTTGTCGCCTAGATTTTACATTTTAGTAATATAGGTTGGTCTAGAACTACCCCCATATAGAGGTCCTAATACCTCCAAGGCCATAGGTAAGGGACGGGTAGTGCATGCATAAGGAACGAGCTACAAACTGCTAGAACGCTTAAGTAACAACTTAAAGATAGTAATTGGGTAGTAAGGAGATGATATCCCATGCGCTAATACTATGAGTAACACCCCGACTTGAGGGAGTTACAAAGTATTGTATGGGATTATCCTATAGGATAAAAAACTTAGGACCCCTATAATCTTGTTTTAAATAGATTGAATATCGTATTTGTCCAAGTCGCTTTCTCCCCTTCTTAGACTAATTCGCTTAATTTAAGTTCGGTCGGGACCCACCTTTGTGGACCTCGAGGGGTGCCTAATACCTTCCCCTCAAGTTAATTTGAGCCCTTAACGATGATGTATACTGGTTAAATGAGTTAATTACTCTAGGTGACCTAATGCACCTTAATCCGTTAGGTAGTGACTCTTCCAATTCCTTAAACGTATCCCGAAAAGGAGTTTGTCCCAAAACGTCAAAACCCGATTTTGCGAGAAAAAGGGGGAACGACGTACCTCAAGGACACTTGATATCCTCCTATAGATTTGTGTGAACCTATGAGGGCGCCAAGTAGAGGAGGAAAGAAGTACATTTTTGGTATAATGGACGACTACTCCAGATTCACCTGGACCATGTTTCTCCGAACCAAAGATGAAACCTTTCCAGTATTTGTTGCATTTGTGAAGAATATCTAGGTGAAAATGAGCCATAATGTGGTGTGTATAATATCTGATCACGACACAAAATTTGACACTGCTAAATTCGACGAATTCTGTGCTGAAAATGGCATAAGTCATAATTTTTCAGCTCCAAGAACATCTCAACAAAATGGTATTGTGGAGACGAAGAATATGACTCTTGAAGACATGGCGAGAACAATGGTGATTGACAGTGGCATTGCATAGAGTTTCTGGGCAAAAAAATTCAACACTGCGTGCTACTTGGTGAACATGTGCATGATCATGTCCCTCCTGAACAAAACCCTGTATGAACTGTTGAACGGAAGGAAACCCAAGCTAACACATTTAAGGGTATTTGGCTGCAAATGTTTTGTGCTCAACAGTGGTAAGGAAGCACTTGGAAAATTCAATGCCAAAAGTGATGAAGGAATCTTTATGGGATATTCATCACAAAGCAAAGTCTACAACAAAATAACTCAGTGTGTTGAGGATATATATGTAATCTTTGATGAATCTCACCACCTATGTGGGAAATATTCACATGATAAAATGGATCAAGACGGAGAGCAGTCAACTGTTCCTGGAGAAGTCATTGACATGGAAAATAAAAAGGCTGACATGATGAGTCATTTCAAGGAGTCAAATGATGATGGTGCAGCTATATCTCCAACTGATGTAGAGAAACATGGTCCCTCAATCACAACAACTAAAGCTGAGAACATAGTGGTAGATGTTGTCCAAGGAACTCCAGATGCTTAACTGAGAAGCGGATCTCACGTCAACCAAGGATCATATTCAGAAGTACCTGGATCCTCTCACAATGAGATTCAAGTGTCTAACTAGAAACACAAAATTTCACACCCTCTCCAAAATATGATCACCCCTGACTCACGGATTCAAATTAGATCAAAGTCAATAAACTCACTTTCCTTCTCAGCATTTCTTTCTCAAATTGAGCCCAAAAATATCAATGAAGCATTGAAAGATGTTGACTGGGTTACGACTATGCAAGATGAGCTCCATCAATTTGAGAGGAACAACGTATGGCACCTGGTTCCTCGACATGCTGACAGAACCTTCAGAGGAACCGGGTGGGTATTTAGAAACAAACTTGATGAGTTTGGAAACACAACAAGAAATAAGGAAAGAATAGTAGTTCAAGGCTACAATCAAGAAGAAGGAATTGATTATGATGAAACGTTTGCTCCAATTTCTCGAATGGAGGCCATTAGAATCCTCATTGCCTTTTCATCTCATATGGAATTCAAATTGTTTCAAATGGATGTCAAAATTGCATTTCTGAATGGTTTTCTAAAAGAAGAAGTTCCCGTCAAGCTACCGCCTAGTTTCGAGTGCCATGAGCATCCTGAGCACGTCTTTAAACTTGATAAGACTTTATATGGAATGAAGCAGACTCCTCCCGCATGGTATGAAAGGTTGTCCAAATTTCTTCTAGAAAATGGATTTACAAGAGAAAAGATTGACAACACCTTATTTTTGAAGAAACGGGGAAGGAACGTGCTCATTGTGCAAGTTTATGTTGATGATATCATCTTTGGAGCAACAAATGACTCTCTGCGTGAGGAATTCACAAAGCTCATGGGAAGTGAGTTTGAAATGAGCATGATGGGGGAACTGAATTTCTTCTTGGGTCTACAAGTCAAGCAAACTCCTAAGGGCACAATGATAAGTCAGCAGAAGTACATCAAAGAGCTTCTGAAGAAATTTGAAATGGAAAGATCAGAATTCATTGATACTCCCATTACGACAACACTCGTCTGGACATGGATGAACCTGGTTCTCCTGTGAACGAGACCATGTATAAAGGTAAGGGCACGCAATAATAAAATACACAAAAATCTTCTAGTTGCTGCTTGATCCCCAACAGTTGAGCACAACAAGAGGAAATCGCCACATATTTAGCTTCTGCAGTTAAAAGAGCCACTGAGTTTTGTTTTCTTGTACCCCATGAGATTAGGCATGAACCTAGAGAATGTGCCATGCTAGAAGTGTTTTTCTTATCCACCAGATAGCTTCTGATTTTGGTGTATTTTCTGATATGTGACAACACTAGTTCTCTCAACATGGCAAAGAATCCAGTTCAACATAAAAGAACAAAGCATATCGATGTGCGACATCATTTCCTCAGAGACAATGTTGAAAAAGGGATCATCTGTATGAAGTTTTGTAGCACAGAAGGCCAAATTGTAGATATCTTCACCAAAGCACTGAGCAGAGAGAATTTTGAAAAGAATCGCTTGGCACTAGGGTTAATAAAGTCAAGCTAAGGACCTAGTCCCTCGATGATTGGCTATGAAAGAAATGAACAAGTAAAATAACTAAAAAGTATTTTCTGGCAAAGTATAACTCATCTCTATACCACTGCAGGTAGACATGTATGACGATTACAGAGCAAACAAGTAGCTAACGGTATTGCACTTGGTCAAAGGATGAGGTTCGCATTTACAAAATCTGTCAGGGAACCTGGTTCCTTTGGCATAGGTTAGTAGTTCCTCTGCACTCTCATGCACAATCTTTTAACGGCTAAAAAAGATGCCACATCATTAAATGACTATTTATTTTTCTTTCTTTTGTTTTTGAACCCAAGCATCCTACCCGTTACAAAACGAGCGTCTACCCAAAAATTCATACTCGTTCCTAATCGATCCCTCGCTCCTTTTTAATAAATCCAAATACTGTCACTCTCATAACTGTTCACATCACAAGCCAAAATTCTCCTTTTCCTCAACAACCAAACATATTCTTCTTCCATAGATTCTTACTACACTCCACCGTGTCTGAGAATCTTGAAGCCAAAAATGCTCAAAGAATAGTCCCCACTGCGTCTTCACCTGTTGAAGTAACAGGGAGAGTCTACGACCCATACGCCACCCAGTCCAAACCCTAAGCAAGAGTCACAACCACCCACTGCTTCTTCTCTAACCCAATCAAGTACTGGTTCTCATCGGAGTCGCAATACTTTGAATCCCAAGAAATTTGTGGCTACGACCTCTCTTTTTGCCTCACCGAAAAAAATGGTTGAAGAAGATACAGTGGAGGGAAAAGAAAATCAGAAAATTTCTAGGCTGCCAGTAAAGAAAGTTCTGAGAGACAACAAGGCGTGGGTAGTAATAGTGACGAATCAACAATGACTACCCTACAATTTGATTTGAATGTCGCTGATTCTACAGGTAATGTTCTTCCTATATCTTCTGAGTTCATTTTGGGGTTGCAAGAACAAGAGGCATAGAGAGTATGTTGTCAATCAGTTCTGGGGGTTGTGTGGATAGTGGTTATGCAGGCGTGAACAAATAGGTCTCGGGGGGAAGTAAAAGTCTACTGGAAGAAGGACGGGAACTGGTGCCTGTCAAAAATCTGGCACCAGACAATACTACTAGGGAACCTCCCGAGCAACCTGATCCCTCCACACAAGAGTAGCCCTATGATCTTACTTGCTATAAACCCCCTGTTCTTCTAAAGAACCCCATGTCATTACTGATCCCGCTCTCTCTCCTCATTTCTATGCTGAGCCATTGATTATTGTTTCTCTTGAGATGCGCTCTCTATTCGAGGAAGAGAATGAGGATAGTGAAGAAGACTATGACGATGTAGCTCTTGCGAGTTTTATTAGTGCTAGGAGTAAAAGGGAAACTCCCAAACCGCTTACTCCTAAATGACCTACTACTAGGCTGCAAAAAAAAGGAAGCCCGTGAGTCAGTGATGAGGAAAAGTAAGGAAGATAAGAAGAGGAGGATGTTAATGAAGGGTGGCAAGTTAGTGCATGACGAGGTAGTGCCTACAACTCTTGTGGTAGATGTTTATGACGAGGTGGATGGGGAACCCAGTCCCCTAATTCGTAAATCCTCCAAAAAATCCGATGTTTAAAAATATGCAAAAGAGACATCTCTGAGCGTGATGGATGTTAGTAACATGGAGGTGGAAAAGTATGGTGAGAAAGTGACTGAAGAGTCTGCTCAGAAGGTGACTGAGAAATCAGTGTCTGAAAAGAATGTGTCTGAGAAAGGAAAAAGTGTCAGAAACTCAGTGAAAAGGAAGGCTGACGCTAATAAGGAACCTGGTTCCTCGAAAAAGGCCAAGGTTAGTATGACCAAGGATGTTGGAAGGGAAAATTTGAGAAATCAGAAGGTGTTGTGGGGAAGAACATTTGCCCATGATATTTTTGATATGACGGTAATGGGACAACTGGTTGAAATTAATGAATTTCAACAGTGGACACATTTGTTCACACATGAGAGTCCCAAGGTGTATGAGGTCGAGGTACGCAGTTTCTATGCCGATTTATTCATTATTGAGGATGATAATATCTGCTTGAAGGTAAATGGGGTTGACTTTGTGATGGATGAGGCTGTGTTGGGAACCATCTTGGGAGTGCCTACTGATGGTATATCTTCCATTGAAGGGACTTGCTCCTCAAACTTCAGAAATGCCATTATGAAGGATAATGCAGTACAACAGGGGGAACGAGTACACAAGAAGTCTTTTCTTCTAGTGTATCAATTGATATTTGAAATGGTGAACAAAGTTTTTCTCCCTCGTGCATAAAGGAGTTCCATTAAATCATGAGAAGACTTGTTCCCCATGGAAGAACTAGATGCATACTATACTATAAATCTGTCGGGAATCATGATTGAGCACATGAAGAAAGTAGCATATTTCAAGGATGGTAATCATGGAATTCCCTACGGGTTTCTTCTCACCAAAGTATTTTAGTTCTTCAAAGTTCCGCTGGGGAAGGCCATAATGGGTACTCGCAAGCATAGTCTCTCCAAAACCACCTTAGAAGAGTGTGAGTGCATCGATAAGAAAGGAGGGGTTGGCAACAATTCCACTATCTCTCAACTGATTGAAGCTTAGAATATCGCCATTGAAGAGATAAGGAAGTTGAAGGCAAGTAATGTTATCCTTGAGGATCAGCTTAGTCAGGCCCATGAGACACCTGGTTCCAGTAGCTCACAAAGCGCAGAGGTTGCTCGCCTGACCAAAGAAAATGCTGATCTCAGGAAACAAGTCGAGGACCCGAATGAGAGGTTGCTTAAAGAGCAAGTGTCAGCAAATGCTCAAATGGACATTATCCTTAGAACCCTTGCTTCTTCCCCTGCATCTAATGCTCCCCCTTCCAGTTCTCTTTAGATTCGTTCCCTTCCCAGTGTCAAGTTCAAGTTGTATGTCTCTTATTTTGGTTTCATGTGTTTAGATATGATTGGTGGCTGGTACCTTTCTGCTGTTTTTATTTTTTGGGTGATTGTGTAACATTGGAACTGCTCCCTCCAAAATTAATGAATATCTCGTCATTTTGCTATGCATACCTTGCTCTTCTGCTCTTTTCTTAGTCATGTTTGTGTGCACACATGTGGCATGAGTTAACCAAGCTCTTATTGCCTGCTACTGATCTTTTTATGATGCTAAAAGGGGGAAAATTAATTGAGAGGGAACAAGAGGGGGAAAAGGTTTAAGGGGAATACATGAAATGCGTATGTTATTCTGGTTCTCATGGAGGGACTTCAATTATAAGTTTGTCATCATCAAAAAGGGGAAAATTGATAGGTTATGCATCTTGTTATGTTTCGATGATCTAACAAACTTAATATTAAGAACCAGATAAGGAACCTATTCCACATCCTTAAGTACTCAAGAACAAGTCTCAAGTCAGGGACATGCTTCAACATTTTAGAGTCAAAGAAACAGCAGAGGGAACAAATAGACATCAATTCCCTTGCTGACTGTACTAGTCAACCCCCACAATTGTAAAGTAGCTGCAACTGTCTCTCTGCACACATATAACAATGCAAACAGTGCAACTACCACTTTATGAGAAATGCCCTTGTACCAAACATGCTTGCATCATTCAAGTGATGCCACTTATGTAATATTAACATGAAGAAAAGGAAAACATCATACTTGCACATTCCAGAATTGATTGAGCTTTTCTCTCAAGTGTGTCGCAATCTTGCAAGTGACTATCAAGGACATCAAGAACAAAGAGCAACATAATGAAGGACCAGTTTCCTACATCGAGTTATTATATGTACTCAGTTGTGTTGCACCTTTGTTAAAGTGTTTCATTTGTAATTCCTACTTAGCTTAGTTAGAAGCATTGTGTAAGAAATCTTTTGTAAAACCATAAACCTTGTGTTTGTGTCTTGGCTAGAGTTAGTCGAGTTGTAAGCTTTGTAATAGAGTATTACAAAGGGGCTTGTGACAAAGTTATTACAAGTTAGTGAGGGATTAAAAGGTTAATTCCTAGGTTACAATAGTTTGCAATCTGAAGTTTGTTCAGTATTGAAGTTGAAATCCTACAAAGGTAGATTATGGTTTTTAATCTCGTGAATTGGGAGTTTTCCATGTAAAATACTATTGTGTTATTTACTTACTGCTGCGTGCGTGTGTTCTGTGAGAACTGTTGGATTTATTTTCAATTTGGGTCGTGAGTCACTCCATTTGGGCTGAACCAACCCATTTATGAATAGATGATATTAAATAACCTCTTATCAGAAGTTACTTTACACGTTAAATTTGTGGGAGCATATTCTACACGGTCATTTTCTTTGGGTGGGAACAGTTTTTTCTTCAAAATTGCTTTCTTCCTTAACCCTAAATAAAAGGGAACATACGTACTCTTCAGAGAGATACAAGAAGAAGAAGACAAATACAGAGAATTTATCTCCTTTTCTTCTCACAAGAAATACACACAGAGGACACTTAGTTTGTGGAATCAAAAATTCTATTTTCAAAGTAAAATAGAATCAGTGTGGAGAAATTTCTATAACATAAATTTAGACAATCTTCCATTGCTGTTAACAGGTACACAAATTCGATGTATCTGTTACAATTATATCATCATTGGTATCAAAGCTTGGTTGTATCCGTACTCTGCGTTCTCCGCTGCAAATTTTATTCTTATAGAGAGACGGCTCTGGTAGGTGCCATGAAAATGAACAATCTGTTTGTTTGTTTTTTTTTCTAAGGATCTTGTGTGTAGGATTTTGATACTATTGATAGTGTTTGAGATTGAAAATATTTCAATTTACCGTGTTGCTATTTGCAACAGAACTTAAACAAAGGTTTCAAAAAATGAATTGAAATTATGTGAGATCACCGTGGCTGGACATCTTTATCTGCATTCTTTGAAGTTTATTAAATATAATATAACATAAAGCATCATCATGTGAATGAAGACATGATATCTTTGGCTTGTGTAAAGTTTTTTCTTTGCCAGTTGGATGAAATTACATATTGGCTTATTTACCAAAGTTCAATGGGTCCTGTAAGACAGTATGAAAGTAGTTTCCATGGTAATTTTGATTTCTACAATTTTATTTCCTTATCTAGTTGAGGAATAATATAAAACTTCTTCATATGTACATCTGGTTAACGAAATTATTTGTCAACGTGAATTAATTGCTTGACACTGGTTACTGTTAAGAGCCTTACTGCTAATTGATGTCAAAGCCTTAATGTTAAATGATATCTTGACATTAAGTGATTAGATTTTTGTTTTACTTGGTCTATAATATGTTAAGAATTGGCCTGTGGATAACTCCTGATTTCTTAAATAATATTTTTTTTGGTTAGTCCTAATCCCTTAAATTGATATACTTCTACGAGTTATTGTGACATATGTTGTCACAATGAATGTTTGTAGTCGTTCTAAGTGTTTTCATAGTCCTATTTAAAATATGGCTGAAGAAGGACAAGTTCGAATTACTCCAAGTGGGAGTTCTCCAAGTCAAGGAATGGAACAACGTAGAAGAATACGACATCGCAGGACTTATTTCTATAATGATTCAAACTCGGAGCCTGAAGTCATCAGGAATGTCTCAAGAGCGAGGCAAAATGAGTTAAGGGATCAAAGGGAAAAATGAGTCAAGGGAAGGAGAAAAGAAATTTAGGGAGTTTAAGGAATTTCAAATGGGCCTCGATACTTCCATTCCTGAACATTTACACCTTTTTAGGCTAAAGAGAGATGAATTGACTAATTACATAGAAATTACTGATTGGGAAGCATTAGTTATTTTAGCAGACTCTTTTCAAGAGCCTTGGGGTGAAATTTTAACTGAGATTTATCATGATATTTGGCCTAGTGCACCTTTTAGCGCATATGTGCAAGAGTTATTTTTCGACTGGTACATGTATGTCCTAACAAACATGTAAATTGTTATTATATGTTTTATCTTAATGAAATTTAAATTATATTATTTTTCTCACCAGTTACATACATTGTTTATTATATTTTTTCTGTAATGGATTGAGACTTGAAATAAAGTACACACTAAGAAATAATTTTAATATTAATTAAAATATTTAGATATAGATGATGAATGGAAATGTAGTGACCGTTCAATTATGTACTAAATGTAGAATTAATATTATAATTAATTTACTTGAGTCTGTAATCACATGCATAAATTGACTGAAGTATATATATTGATGAGTTAAACTTGTAAAATTATCTCTAATAACAGACATGACATCAAAAAGTATATCATTGCTGACTTGAATAAGAGTGACAAGCTGAATGGTGAAAATTACGACATCTGGAGTCGTAAGATGTGGTATGTACTCGAAGAGCAAGATGCTCTTGAAAGTATTAATCATGTTATGAGTCACCCAGAGGAGGGTAACACTACCCAACACAGGAGGGATCTGAAAACTTACAATGTTTGGAAAAAGAAAGATTTCACTACACGTGGAATTATTGTAAGTTCAGTTGCTGATGATCTCATCCACGAATGTGAGCAATATCCTACTGATCAAGTCATGTGGTCACATTTAAGAGAGGCATATGGGGGTACAACTGTGACTCGCCTTCAACAACTAACAATCAAGTTAGACACGTACAAAAAGCGTCATGATCATGGTGTAAAGAAACATCTAAGGGTGATGTCAAATATGATTGCTCAACTCAAAAGTGCTGGCCATCTTCTCTCTGATGAGCAGTAGGTTCAGGTAGTGATTCGGTCTCTTCCCAATAATTGGGAACATATGAAGGTTAACTTGACCCACAATGATAGCATCAAAACTTTTGCTGATGTTCCCCCTCATGTGGAGCTTGAAGACAAGCGGCTTGGTGTTGCTAAAGTTGTACCTAATGCCTTTGTGGAAGAATCAAGTGGTACAAAGAGATCAAGCTTCAAGCGCAAGAGAAACTTGAAAAATGACGGAAAGGGTAAGGATACCGGAGAAGGATACTCCAAGAAAATGAACAAGCCAAATTCCAAGAAAGGAAAACTGTTCAATAAGAAGAAAGAGAAGATCAAAATGAAGTGCTACAATTGCCAAGTCCCAGGGCATTTTGCTTGTGAGTGCACTGAGCTGAAAAAGGTAGCATTTCAAAATGCATCTCTTAATGCTATATATGTTTCTAGCACTGTTTCACTAACTGAATCTTATCCTATGTGGATTATAGATTCGGGGGCCACCAACCATGTGAGTCGTGATAGAGAAGCGTTTATAGAGTTTCGTAGAGTTCCACCTGGATCAAAGAATGTATATGTGGGAAATAATGCAAAGCTTGAAGTCAAAAGGGATAAGCACTTGCAGAACGGACATGCATGGTGGCTGACCTTTGATGTTGCATGGCGTCCTATATGTTCCATAGATTTGAAGAAACTTAGTCTCTGTATCTGTTCTTCTAAATTTAGATCTTAATTTGAACTTTAGTCGCAATGGTCTAAGAATTACTCAAGACACTATTTTTATGGTTTTGGACATCGTTATGATGGTTTTTTATTGTGTTAGATTGTAACCTTTCTACGTATAACTATTATGTTGATCGTTGTGTTATGACATGTTATTCTAGTAACAATGATATTGATGTTATTACATGGCATGCAAGATTAGGCCACATAGGGCAAGATCGAATGAATAGATTGGCTAAGGAAGGACGTTTGGGTTCTTTCTTTAAAATTGATATGCCAACTTGGGTAAATTGTCTTGCCGGAAAGATTACACATAAACCATTTAGAAAGGCTAAGAGAGCTGATTTTCCATTGTAATTAATCCATTCAGATATCTGTGGTCCAATGAATGTAAGGGCTAGGTCTTGTGCTTTATATTTTATTACGTTCATTGATGATTTCACACGCTTTGGTTATGTCTATTTGATTTCTCATAAATCTGAAGCACTTGAATATTTTAAGAAATATTTGAATGAAGTTGAGAATCAATTAGACAAAAGGATTAAGACCTTAAGAATCGATAAAGGGCGTGAATATCTTTCAAAAGAATTTGAAGAATTGTGCAATGAAAAGGGAATCACCAGACAGTTAACTATTCTGTACACACCTCAACAAAATGGTGTAGCATAAAGGAGGAATAGAACACTACTAGACATGATAAGGTCCATGATGGCGCATGTAAATTTACCTATCTCCTTTTGGGAAGATGCATTGTTGACTGCAACTTACATATTGAACAAAGTGCCTTCTAAATTAGTTTCTTCCACTCCTTATGAGCTTTGGACTGGTCATAACCAAACTTAAAGGATTTACGACCTTGGGGTTGTGCTGGATATGTAAAAGATTCTTTTAGCAAGTTCGGTAAATTAAGTCCAAAAGGAAAGAAATGTATATTTGTAATATATTCAGAACACTCCAAAGGGTATGTGTTCATTGGTGAATTAGAGAATGGAATTGTTACTAAGATTGAACCATGAGATGTCACATTTATGGAAAATGATTTTCCAAAGAAAGGCGAGGTAAAGAATGGAGAGCCTCTTTATAAAATGTTGAACCCAGACAGTCAGCAAGTGTCTTCTGACACAGTTGATAACCAAATTGATCAAGATCTTATTCTTGATTCGAGTGGGAGTGGGAACTCTAAATCCAAAAATCCTTCTGAAGAACCTAAATTTCAACCATGAAAGAGTGCTAGGAAAAATATACCCAAACATACTTATGAAATTGAATATTATATTTTCTTGGTATCTCTTACAAAAATGGATGAGCCAAAGTCTGTGACTGAGGCTTTATCGAGCCCTGGAAAAGATGAGTGGATGAAAGCAATGAAAGAAGAATTAGAGTCCATGAAAACCAACAAAGTCTGGGATCTAGTTGACCTTCCGCCTGGGCGTAGATCCATTGGGAACAAATGGGTTCTCAAAGTTAAACGCAAAGCGGATGGGTCAATAGAAAGATACAAGGCACGATTGGTGGCAAAAGGCTTTACTCAAGAAGCTGGAATAGATTATGAGGAAACATTTTCACGAGTTGTGAAGTTTACCTCAATTCTCTTACTTTTGGCTATTGTTGCACGTTTGGATTTGGAATTACATCAAATGGACGTGAAGATAGATTTTCTCAATGGAGAACTAAACAAAGAAATCTACATGGAACAACATGTAGGCTTCATTGTTAAAGGCCAGGAAAGAAGGTCTGCAAATTAAAAAGATCTATTTATGGACTGAAGCACTCGTCAAGGTAATGGTATTTGAGATTTCACAAGCAGGTGATCTCGTATGATTTCACCATGATCAATGAAGACCACTGCATTTATGTGAAGAGATCAAATGGGATGTTTTTAATTCTTTCTCTTTATGTGGACGATATTTTATTAGCCGGAAATAATTTGGAGTATTTGAAAAATATCAAGTCATGGCTTTCAAAGTCATTTGACATGAAAGATATGGGTGAGGCAGACTATATCCTTGGAGTTAAGATCCAAAGAGACCATTCCAAAAAGTTATTGAGTCTATCTCAAGAAACTTATATAAAGAAAATTATGGAGCGTTTTCGCATGAAAGGTTGCAAATCCATGGATACTCCTATAGCGAGAGGTGAAACTCTAAGCCTTGAAATGTGTCTCAAGAATGAAAATGAAAAAGAAGACATGTCTCGAGTTTCATATTCAAGTGTTGTCGGGAGCTTGATGTACGGTATGATGTGTACTCGCCCAGACATTTGTTATGCCGTAGGTCTAGTTAGCAGGTATCAATACAATCCTGGAAGAGATCATTTGAAAGTTATGAAAATAATTTTCAGATACCTGAAGGGAACTGCATATTATTCACTATGTTATAGTGGAAATGATTTATACTTGAGAGGATATACAGATGTTGATTGGGCTGGTGAATTGAAAGGAAGAAAATCAACAACCGGTTATTCCTTCTTACTTAATGGTGGTGCTAAATCATGGAAAAGTAAGAAACAAATATGTACATCCCTTTCAACGATGGAAGCTGAGTTCGTGGCTTGTGCGTCTGCAGTACAAGAAGTTGTTTGGTTGAAGAGTATCTTTGAGCATTTGGATATTACAAAGAACTCTCAGGGTCCTATGACTCTATGTTGGGATAGTCAAGCGGCTATTGCATATACAAAAGATCCTAAGTATAACAGCAAGACCAAACACATTGACGTCAAGTATGACTTTGTAAGAGACATGGTAGCAAGTGGAGAGATAAATTTATAGTACATTCCTACGCGAAGCATGATAGCTGATCCTTTTACAAAGGCAATATCTAGAGACCTGTTTGAGAAACATGTTATGGATCTAGGTTTGCGAAGGATATGAACATATTTATCTATTGTAAAATGACTTTAATGTTATAATATGCTCATCAATATTTGACTCGTGAATTATGCTTATATCTCGTTTGCATGTGATGAATGTTTTGTTGATAAAGTGTGTCGAACAAGTAGCAAGATTGAATCTTTCACACGAGCAATCGCCTCTTACGTTAATAATCGTGAAGATATGAGACCTTATAGAACCTTGGATAATGCGAGGTTATATTTTCTTGTAGAAGTCATTCTTAGAAACTAATCAGACTTACGAATTTCACTATTTGATTATGACTTGTTTTGTAAGCCAGATGCGAGTTTCTCTAAGAAGATGGTTTGAGGATTATTGAAGTGAGAAACTCGGGTTAGACACTTGAAGGTGTCTAGACCAAGATCTGTACGGTGTTGGCTGACTAAAAGAATAAGACACACACGTCAATATAAGGTGAGAACACCATAATATGTGTTTCATACCACTTATGCTATTGACCAATGGGATAATGGAAGAACGAGTCCATGCTTCTCATTGTGTGAGATCCCAAAGAAGTTATATCAAATTTTATTAGAATACCCTTTGACCTTTTACTATCTCTTGAAGTGCCAATCAGTGTTGCTACTTTAGCATGTCACTAATAACCATGAGTGATTCGGCAATGCAGTGCATGTCTAGGAAAGCAGTTGATTTGAAATGGAAAGATTCGAGTAGAAAGGGAAGACAACTAAAAATTTAGTAATTTAACTTGTATTCATAGGTAGACCATTACACTTATCATGAGGATTTCAAATGTAATTATGAATACAAAGTTAAATATAAACTCGAGTTCACCTCTTTCGAGGATGAGGGATCGGATAACTAGCTATTGGAGTAGCGAGTAATGTTTGGGGTATAGCGAGTAATAAGATCCTCATGTTAGTAGTGAATCCTTTCCGAATGTGATCAGATTTATACATAGTGCTTTAGAATAACCTTAATGAGTTTGAAATATTTTATAGCTCTTGATGCTCGAAGGTCGCATGAACTATTTGTCCGTATGAATAACGTGTGTTATTGGCATGATATTGGTTTAGGTATAACCCACCATGAGCGAAGTGGGAGATGTTGGATTTATTTTCAATTTGGGTCGCGGGTCGCTCCATGTGGGATGACCCGACCCATTTATGAATAAATAATATTAAATAACCTCTTATCAAAAGTTACGCTACACGTTGAATTTGTGGGAGTATATTCTACACGATTATTTTTTTTGGGTGGGAACAACTTTTTCTTCAGAACCGCTTTCTTCCTTAACCCTAAATAAAAGGGAACATATGTGCTCTACATAGAGATACAATAATAAGAAGAAAAATACAGAGAACTCATCTCCTTTTCTTCTCACAAGAAATACACAGAGGACACTTAGTTTGTGGAATCAAAAATTCTATTTTCAAAGTAAAATAGAATCGGCGTGGAGCAATTTCTATCATACAAATTTCAATAATTTTCCGCTACAGTTAACAGGTACACAAATTCAATGTCCCTGTTACTATTATATCATCAGGAACTAATAGATAACTTGATTTTCTATATAGTTTGGTGGATTCTTAGTTTCTATCAAACGAACTTTTAGTTGTGATGAAAGTTATTTGGTGCCTTTTGGAGTCAAATTTTTTTGGTGACATGAAAAAATTTCTATCTTGTCAAGGTAGAGAGACTCTTTCAAACTCCTGACTCACAAAAGGTCATATGTGAACTAATCTATAAAATATGCGAAAAACCGTCCTTCGAGAAGATCACTGCACCATTTTTGATAATGCACTTTGTTAGAGAAATAATTATGACATAATTATTTTTCTATTAGCAAGTTTTTAGAATCTCTACTTTCAGCTAGAAGAACACCGCCACAAAATGACATAAAATCTAGTCAACTAAACTAGATAATCGTGGTAGTTTATTTCGAGATTTCATATGCAATCCATATTAAATTAAATCATTAATAAGTTAGAGAATTGAGGGATAACAATAAGTTATGGATTATTCAGACATTGTTTTAGTCTGACCTTGTGTATGTGTGTGTGTGTATATATATATATATATATATATATATATATATATATATATATAAGCTAACGCTCGACCTCTGCTCCTGAATCTGCACACAGAGGTGCAGGGAGTAATGTGAGTACGCTAACTCATTANAAAAAATCTATTTGATGTAAAAATATTGAATTTCTAATCTAGTAACTGATCAGACGGTCAATGAATTCAGTTACTTCCCGACTTATATATAAAAGTTTAAATTCTGAATGTGCCTCCACCCTCAAACCTGAAAAAGTGAGTTCCTTAAAAAAGAATCTTTAATACGTTATGACTGAGAAGTATGTTTGTTTTGAGGCAAATGCATTCTGATTATTTTTGTTTGGAACCTTATTATTGTGTAGGCAAGCAAAATTAAGATATGTCTCATAAAATCTGATGTTTTGAACAGTTATATTAGGTCCAGTTCAGATGATTAGGGTGGAGATAATTGAATCGTGTTCAATTGAACGTTCTTCAAATTCTTAAAGATCTAATTGTAAGATGTTTTATCTTTATTTTAAAAATTGATACAACCATTGCAAAAACTCTCTTCGTACAGGCGAATCACCTAAACAACTACTGCAATGCCGGAATGACCATAACTCCGTTGCCCGGTGGTGAAAAACCACCGGACCAGACCCAAGAGAAGTGCTTTAACTATACGCACAAATCGCAGGTGGGCACAACCCTCAAATATTCCCCAGCTGCTACAAATCTTACAAATGGTGGTGTAATCAATGTAGCACAAATCCGTCTAGGAGCTCCAGATATTTCCCAATTAAATCCTGGACCAAATCGTGGAACTCCAAACTGTGGAGATTGTTCTTCATCTCAAAAAACTACCACTCACCAATTTTCAGATTACTCCATTGACAGTTCCAACCGCATGCAACTTTTCGGTGACCGATGCTTGACTGGAGAAGAAGCTACAGGCGGGCGAAATCAATGCGAAATGGTCTCTATAGGTGTGGAAAACACCACTAAGCTGCCACAACGTCAATCCAGTGAGCTAAATTACTCAAATCTCCAAAAAAGAGCCTTTGCAGAGATGAGAACACCAAGTGCTCGACATAATGCTCAAGTCAATTCCACCGGTCATTTGAGGGAGTGTGTTATTGTTCCTATAGGTGTTCAGGAAGCTAATGTTATCCCTCAAGCTCCTACAAGTGACTCCAATGCTCTCCCTCAAGCTCCAATCCAAAATAATGATGCGTCCAGTTCTTCAATTCCATCAGAATATCAAGCGGTTGCCAACAACGGCAAAGAAATTATTCCTGTTCAGAATCAACCATAGGTACCCATTGCCCCCAATCCACAATCCACCATCAAAATCACATCCAACTTTGATCGACCTCACAACTTAAAAATAAATCCAAAACCTGTTGTTAAGCACCTAGCTAATTCTGTACAACATCAGATACAATCCAACCCTCAAGTTACACCAGATCCAAATACTAACCATCAAGCAACCAATAACTCCACCAAAGACAAATCACCAAACAACCCCTCTGCTCCTCCACCTCCAACAGTCACCCAATCGTATGTCACTAGATTGAGAGCCAGGAATAAGACTGAGATTGCACCCCTGCAATTTACATCTCCTGTTATCACTACCAAGCAAGGTAGACCTGTTGTGATCTTTAAAAGAGATGATTACATGGTTATATTTGCTGATATATGTAAGTTCATAGTTGTTGATAAGTTCCAACACACAATGCCAAAGATGGAAACCATCAGAAGGAGCTTTATTGCACAGACTGAACTAAGAGGTGGGGTTAAAATTGCTCACTTCAATGCAAAGACAGTTTACATTGACCTTGACAATGAGTATGATCACTCCACTATCTGGTCCAAACAGCACATGTACATACAAGGTCAATTGATGAGAATAAAAGCATGGAACCCTATCTTCAAGCCAAATGAAGACTCCCCAACTGTTCATATCTGGATCATGATACATGAATTGCCTTGACACCTATATTACATGGAGATACTCACTCCATTTCTATCTCCAATTGGGAAATCCTTTTTCTTGGATCTTGCCCCATTCCAAAAAACTAGAGGTAGTGTGGTGAAGGTTAAAATGCAGGTTGATCTCACCAAGGAAAGGCCAACCCATGTCTGGTTAGGCTATGATGAGGACCAAGATGTTAATGGAGATGGCCAATGGCTAGAAGTCCAATATGATCGCCTTCCTTCATACTGTACTCACTGCAGACACCTGGGACATCACCTTCAGGCATGCCCTGTTAAGAATAGAGAAGTTGAAGCTAAGAAGAGAAAGGAGGAAGAAGCAGCTGCAGTAGCATCCTCACAGTCCAATAACCAGCAAAAGAACACAAAAACTGTAGAAGCAAGCAAACAACAACAAAATAAGAGACATCAGGAAGAAGCAAAGAAAGGGGGAGAAGACCAAATTGACAACACAAAGGCTGCAGAACACCAAAAAGAAAAGCAACACCAAAATAATAACACAACACCTCAAAAAGATGAATGGCAAACACAAATGAGGAAAAACTTCAAAGGTACCTCCCAGAACAAGAAACAACATCAGATGTATTTACCAAAACAGCAGGAAAATATTGCAAATCAATCATCTGCTCAGTATACTGCCACCAATAAAAGCTCAAGTATAAACCAAGCTACTCACATTGTCTCTCAAAATGCCAATGCCAATACAGTTGTGAAGGATCCAGTGATTCTGAATCCTGAGTCCCAATCCCATTCCCCTCATGTTTCTCTATCTGATAAAGAAGTTCAAGGAGGGATGGAGAAGAGTCAAGATAAACCCATAGAAAATCAGGAGGGGATTCCATCAGGGGTGGGGATTCCTCATGTTTTACATGAATGTGCTAATGCGTGCTAATGCACAATTGGTTGACTAGAGGTTGGACTGTGTACCCCTTGCTACCTTTGTTCCCAAAACTGAAACTCAACATGCCCATTAACCCTCAGATGAAGTCGACCATTGTGAAGTCATTAGTTCTGAAGAGGAACTACCAAATCAGGAACTATTAAATCAAGTCAGGAGACTATTGAAAGGAAAAGCTCATGCAACTGCATATTTCAATATACAGGCTCGTAAACAAAAAAATAAACCTATCCAAAAGATAAGGAAAGCAATGAGGAAACAAAATACAGGAATTAGCATCAATGAACCACCTGATGATACCCACCTTTTGAGCCCTATAATCCAAAAAAGTTTCAGGCCTGATCTTAATGAAATGGAGGAGGCTCTTGCTTACAGAAACTCAGTAATAGTCAATCCCTCCCTGTCCCAGCCTCTGTTACCAACAAAGAACCAACCTTAGATGGAAATGAATCAGATCTACCCACCAATGATGAAAATCTCACAGCCAAAAAACACCAAGTCAATTATGCCTCTACAATCACCTCCAGAATGAACCATCACTTGCATTCTCTAGAAATGCCCCTGGAGACATGTCCTGTTAGCAGATACACTCCTCAGCAAGATGAATATAGACCAATTGATTCTGAGGATGAAATAAATGGGGAACAAGATGTTGACAATGATCCTAGTGATGAATATTTTGAAAAGGAACAACACTGTGAACTATTGATTGTTGCAGCAAATGGAAAATCCAATCAGGAAAATTTTGCTCCATCTATCTCTTCCAGAAAGAGACCGTCACCAAGGCTAACCAGGAGTAAAGCTGCTAGAAGTAGCAGTGTCCCACCAAAACACAAATTAAAACACCCTTCCCAATGATTAGTACAATCATTTGGAATGCAAGAGGCATCAGGTCCTATGGAGCTATTGAAAGGCTCAAAACCCTGAAAGAAATACATCAACTCTCTTTCATAGCTGTCCTTGAACCTTTCTTAGACAAATCCCACATCAACTCCTTCAAATTGCAACTTTCTATGCATCAAGCTGCTTCTAACATCAATGATAAAATCTGGATGTTCTGGGATAAGGAATTCACTGCTAAAATCCTAGATCATGATGAGCAACAATTGTCATTGGAAATGATTCATGCTAAAAATGGATAAATGTTTCATCTGACAGTCATCTATTCTAAATGCAAACTTGTACTTAGAAGACCCCTATGGGAAGTTCTAAGACACAAATCATCCAGATGCAGTGTTCCATGGTGTGTCATAAGTGACTTCAATGTCATTGCCTCAGTAGAAGAGAAAATTGGTGGAATTCCATACCAAATGTCCAAAAGTATTGAGTTTCTGAGCATGATTAAAGATTGTGGTCTTGTGGACCTTGGTTTCTATGGTCCCAAATACACATGGTCCAATGGAAGGGGTCCATGTTCTATAGATGGAAGAGACTTGACAAGGGCCTTGTCAATGATCGATGGCTAGAAATGTTTCCTGCTGCTACAATTTCTCATTTAGCCTCAACAGGATCATACCACAATCCTCTTCTCCTGGAGCTTCATATCAGGCAAGACAATGGCAAAAAATATTTCAAAATCCTCAATTGCTGGGTAGACAACAGAGGATTCCTATCTTTGGTCTCAGAAGTATGGAGCAGGGAAGTGAAAACGCCTCCTATGTGGGTGTTTCATCAGAAATTGAAAGCATTAAGTCATGCCCTGAGCCAGTAGTCTAGACATGAATATGGAGATATTTTCCTGAAAGGCAAGGAGTTTGAACAAAAAAGTCAAAAATGCAGAAGTCATCTAGGCGCAAACTAATGCAGATCCTGATAGAACATCCCTTAATGAACTGAAGGCACAATATGTTAGATACCTAAAGATTGAACAGGATGTCTTGAAGCAAAATACTCAGCTTAAATGGTTCAAGGAAGGTGATGCAAACTCCAGGTATTTTCACAGTTTAATCAGAGGAAGAAGAAGGAAATTGTTCATCTACAAAATCAAGAATGAGGAAGGAGAATGGATCCAGGGAGATGAAAAAATTGGAGAGGCTGCTTGTGAGTATTTACATAACCTTTTCTCAGATCCTAGCACAGTAATTAGAGGAGATCTTCTGTCCATCATTCCAACTACGATCACAGATGAAGACAATGATACCCTCACTAGGGATCCATCTATTTCAGAAATTAAAGAGATTGTCTTCTCTATGAATCCCACAAGTGCAGCAGGACCGTATGGTATGAATGGAAAATTTTACCAATCATGCTGGGAAGTGATCAAAGAAGACCTATTCAATGTTTTTCTATCCTTCTTCGGAGTTAATCCTATGCCCAGGTTTATTTCTAGTGCATGCCTAGTTCTTCTGCCAAAAGTTGAATTCCCTAATAGTATCACAAAATTTAGACCAATTAGTCTTAGCAACTTTGTCAACAAGATTATCTCCAAGGTTATTGGTACTAGGCTTGGTCCTATTCTCCCCAGGATCATTTCAGCAAATCAGTCAGGCTTTGTCAAAGGCAGAAACATCTCTGAAAATATCATACTAGCTCAGGAAATAGTTCATGGCATTAAAAAGCCAAATGTGGGTTCCAATGTAGTCATCAAGCTTGACATGGAGAAAGCGTATCACAGAGTTTCCTGGAGCTTCACATGCATAATTCTCAGAAGAATGGGATTCAATGAAATGATCATTGATATGATATGGAGGACAATGTCTAACAACTGGTACTATAAATCCTCAAGGGGCCTCAAACAGGGGGATCCACTAGACCATTTTATTCATCATAGGCGCAGAGCTCCTCTCCAGAAAGCTCAACAGTTTGAATCATGACCAACTGTTTAATGGTTTCTACATGGAAAAGAGAGGGACAAAGATCAATCATTTGAGCTTTGTAGATGATATTATCATTTTTACCTCTGGCAAAAGAACATCTCTCAAAAAGATCATGTGGGTTCTTACCAACTATAAGAACATCTCAGGGCAACTTATTAACAGACAGAAAGTCCATTTCATGACTGCATCCTCTTCCCTTCAAGCTACCATTAGAAGAATCCATGAAGTGACAGATTTCACCAGAAAAGATTCACCTTTCACATACCTGGGGTGTCCTCTGTACACTGGTAAAAGCAAAATCATGCATTTCAATGGGCTAATCTCTAAGGTTGTGGGAAGAATCAAAGGTTGGCATGGTAAAATGTTATCCTATGGTGGAAGGGAAACTTTGATCAAGCATGTACCACATGCCTTACCAATTCACTTGCTTTCAGTTGTGTCCCCTCCGAAGACTGTCATGAAGCAGATTGAGAGATTGACTGCAAACTTCTTTTTGGGTATGGACAAAGACAAACGCAAATATCGTTGGGCATCATGGTCAAAACTTTCCTATCCTCTCAATGAAGGTGGAGTTAGTTTCAGAACTATCAAGGACACATGCAGGGCCATGGAATTCAAACAGTGGTGGCACTTCAGAATTGTGGACTCACTTTGGAGTTCCTTCCTGAAAGCTAAGTACTATTAGAGATATCACCCAGTATCCAAGAAATGGGACACTGGCCAATCTCAAGCTTGGAAAAGGCTAAGTTTCAACAAAAAGGATGCTGAAACTGCAATTCAGTGGAGACTACATAATAGAAGCTGCAGCTTCTGGTGGGATAATTGGTCGGGATCAGGCCCTTTAGCCAATAGCAGAACATGAGGAGGAAGACCAGGCAGAATATCAGTCTCTCATTTTTGGAATGAGGGGCACTGGGATCTCCAAAGACTTAATGAAACAGCCCCAGCTCATAAGATTCATGAGATCATGCAGATAGAAATTCACTTCAATCCAGATCTCCCTGACAAGCCTATCTGGACCCCTACTGTGAATGGTAAATTCACCTATGCTACTGCCTGGGATCATAAGAAATAAAAAACAAGTCAACTTCACTAACAAGATGACATGGCACACAAAGATCCCTTTCAAATAGTCATTTTACTTATGGAGAGCCCTAAGAAACAAATTACCTACTGATGATAGAGTACTCCCATTCAGCATTCCACTGTTTCAAGATGTGTATGTTGTTCCACACATGACCATGAAACAGTTAATCACCTATTCAGTTCTGGCAACTTTGCAAAAATCATTTGGAGGAAGTATGGAGGTTATGTTGGTGTCCACACTAAGAACCTTCCCCTTAGAATGCTTCTGATGAACTGGTGGCTTCAGAAGATTCATAATGTGGTTCAAAAGCTCATCTTGGACACCACCCCTACCATTATTTGCTGGAACTTGTGAAAAAATAGATGTAGTGCCAAGTATGAGACAAAATCTTCTTCAGTAACCAGGGTCTTATATTTTATCAACTCAGACATCAATCTGCTCCTACGACCCAATTTCCCTAATGTCAACTGGACCTTCAAATGGAGGGATCTCTACCCCCTACTTGAAACTCTTCAGCAACAAACCATCTCTACCCAAAGTTTGCTGGAACACACCTGACAATGGCTTTGTCAAAGTTAACTCTGATGGTAGTGCACTATCCAATCCTGGCAAGATAGGAGCCGAAGTTATGATCAGAAACCACCAGGGGCATCATGCATGTCATGGCTATTCCATTAGGGGAAGGCACCAACAACTATGTAGAAACAGAAGCAGCAAAAATGGGTATTCAGTGGTGTTTGACTAATATATTCACTATAATTCACCTAGAAGCAGACTCAATTCTTTTGATCAAATGGTTGATTGAAGATAAAGATCCTTTTTGGACATTAAACATGAAGATATCACAGTTGAAGGACATGTGCAACCAATGCTTAGAGTTCAAAACTTCTCATGTGTATAGAGAAGCAAATTGTCTTGCAGATTCACTTTCAAAGCTCAGTCATGAACTCACCTCATTGAATGAGTTCAGTAATGTTGTTGCTCTCCCAACTCACACCAGAGGAAAAATCATGCAAGATTACCAGGGTACTCCTTCTTTTAGGCACAAGAAAATCAGCAAAATCTGGGTACCTCCACAACATGCAAGATCTTCTTCCTTGGCTCATGGTTATGGTTGATGTTGCCTTAAAAATTGGAGCACAGTTTGCAGTTCAAATGAAAAGCACAAGGCAACAACTGATGGCATTCCATGCT
This sequence comes from Nicotiana paniculata, assembly GCA_005239505.1. NCBI lineage: Eukaryota > Viridiplantae > Streptophyta > Magnoliopsida > Solanales > Solanaceae > Nicotiana > Nicotiana paniculata. Next base: position 126,649 of record ML350926.1, read on the forward strand.
AACCTCTCTTTCTATTTTGCAGGTATCATCACCTTGGGAACGCACAGACCATTGGCCTATCCCCAGTATGTGGTATTAACAGCAATGTTGTTCAACCTCATGAGGATTGATCAATGGACTGGGGAAAACCTCAATCTAGTGATATTAGCACCATTGATGCCTAATCTAGAGGATCCCATTCAATGTGATTGGAGCTCTCTGCCACCTCCTTTGAACACCCCTCTAACACCAGTCAAAATCCAATAACTCTCACACAAACCTCACACTCCACCATGACACTTCACATCACCACACACACACACTGCCTAGTGGTTCTTACAAACACACCACCCATTCTTCAACACACCTTTATGATAATACAGCCTGCATCCTCATATGACCAACTTTCACATACCTTTCTCACCAACCTTAACTCATACTTCCAGAATCAATCACACCCTTTCAACCATCAGTTAGAAATAACAACACCTTCCTCCAAGTGCCTCAGTAAACTCAAGAATCTGAAGGCAAACACACACACACCTCACAAAACACCAATGCAAGAACCTGGGCCGCAATACCAGTCGTTTTCTCTAATTCTGGTTTCTATTTTGCAGGTCTCAATAACCCCTTTCTCATTAAACCAATTGATAATCTCTCAAAGTGTGGTATTAGCATCTTGGATGCTCAATCCTATGAAATGTTATCAATTGGAAGAAGAAACACTCATCACCAAAAGCATCAATAAGGCTGCAGTTTCCTCTGTTGATCTCAGTAATAACATAGGTTCCTACAAGTCCCTTGGACACTTCTCCACATTTCATCGCTGCATCAAACCACCTCCAATTAATCACCTACCTCACCCCAGTAGCACATGCCACACCCCCTCTGTCTATAATGCCAACTACCATGCTAACCTAATAACTTACATCAATCACCAACAGTTCCAACACTTCTGGTCCCATCAGTGCAACACCATTAGACTTTCCTGCTCTGTTTTTTCCACCAATAATAGCAACCAAATAACCTTTTCCAGCACCAACAACAACCTGGTAGCAGGTGCTTAGTACAAGATCTCATCCCACCAGCAATCCTTCATCCTAAAACCAACAAGAACCTGTGAAAATGATTGCCTTTTTAAGATAACAAGTTTGTTCAATTGTGCAGGTGCCCCCTTTAAGATTAATCATTTGATTCAACTTCAGTGTCTGGTATTAGCATCCTTGATGCTCATTCTACTGAAGTTGAAACAATTTCAATTAATCTTTCAAGTTGATCATATATACAACCATTTGCTGGAGAATTAATTTCACAAAAGATGAAGCTCAGCAGAATGCACCAAAAGACCAACAACAGCCTCAATATTAGCCCTTCCAGTTCACAGATTAACATAAACATGCAGCCTCTATAATGCCTTCTCAGCATAACCCACCTTCTTCATCAACAACCTCTCAGTTACAGCAACAAGAAACAACTAGGGATCCAGACCTAGCCTTCCTGGTTTTTTCAGCTCAGCAGCAAAGACTCAATCAAGACATACTAATGCCAAGAACTCAGTTAACGGCGGATGTCACAATTACCTGGCAATTGGAAGCAGGGCAGTGCTCACTTTCTTATGTCATTGACATCAGGCAGTTACAGCAGATCAACCAGAGTTTTTGGGACCTTTTGTTAGTTATCTTCAATCATGCTTTCTTTGACCTCAATGTCAAAGCAAGGTTGAAGATAGAACCCCTCTCTCTCACATGTTTTTTGCCTTACCATACAGGGAATGTTTGCACTAGTGAGTGTAGAATTTGTTGTAAATAGAAGATCTTCCAACTCATGTATTCAGTAGACTTAGGACTTCTAGCACCTTTTTGTATAGTTGACCTAGATACACTTCACTCTGTTTTTGTACACCCAAGTGCCTATCAAACCTAGATAGGAACCTGGTACATCATTTGATCACGCTCAACTATGTCTTGTAGAAGACTAAACGGGCGTTGCAAATATAATCCTGTGGCATTATGCCAAGAGTCGATCCCACAAGGAATTGACGTATCAAGCAAGCTGTTAAAATACTACTCAGCTGTCACCTGATGTTATTTTAATTACTAATACTACGCTAATGTATAAACAATTGTAATAAAAATCTAAGGTTATGGTTTCCCCCGCTGGTGAACTTACTTCTCGGATAC
>MDKI01161262.1:0-21259 GCA_005239505.1 Nicotiana paniculata
TATGTTTGTTTTCATTATGGCTTATTAAAAATATTTATTTTATGCCATTTTATTATATTTATTGTTGAATATTTTAGTACAATTGCATGACTCATCTCATATTTATGTATTTTATTGAAAAACACCTTATATGTCTTACTAGGATTAAAGAAATATTGGAATAAAAATTTTATGTTTTGTTATATGAAGACTTTATGAAAAAAAAACCCGAAAAATCCGAACAACCCGAGATTAAAAAACCGAACTTTTAGTGGTTTGGTTTAGATTTTAGATTTAATAATCCGACACAATTGGTTTAGTGTGATAATTAAAAAATTCGAACTAACCCGATTTATATACACCCCTAACTAAAACATGTAACTACATTTTTTTCCCTTCAAATTAGACCGTCTGACTTTCAATTTAATATACAGTAAAATATAAAAACACACTCTTGTGGAGTAGCAATTGTGTGTTTACTTATTAAAAGTGGCTTAATTTCAATTAATTTTTGAGACGGTGACTGATTTTTATCTGTAAAAATCGCTATTTGTCAAAAATCATCCTAAACATTCTTTTTCCTTTCAAAATTGACCACCTGGGTTACCCCATTTAAATTTTCAACAAAATAAATGTGCTGTTCTACCATACCCATCCATTGACTTCCATAGAGGAGAACCAACAGATGAAATGGACGTTGAGGTTGAGAACAAATTTTTACTTAGCCTTAATCTTTTTGCCCATTTCATAGGTTGGTCCTCCTCTAGGGATGGTATTCAGAGGCGGATCCGGGTTCTTTATGCGACGGGGCACAATATTCTGTTCAACCAGTGTCCTCTAAATGCTTTTAGTGTTTAAGGTGCCAAGTACTTTATACATATACAAGATTTTTGCCGAAACTTAAGGGGTCATGTGATCCCTCACTAAACACATAGTTCTGCCTCTGTTAGTATTGGGGTTGGGTGTGATGAGTGCATGTCAAGAATTTAATTTGGTTATTTTCATGTGGTCATTTGTCATTGTGTGAGTAATTAATTTCAGCGGCATTAGTACTAGAAAATTCACTTTTGTGTTTTGAGATGTACAGACAAGTTATGAACTTAGACATTAGAAGCAGAAGTTGAAGAACTCCAAAAATATACAAAAGATAGCAAAAGGAGAGCTTTTGATTATTTGATCTAATGTTTTGAATTCAAATAGCGACAAGGGAAGAAGATTCAAGCAATAGATATTGGGAGTTAGAGTTTGGAGCAACAATTTCTATCAAGAAACACATGACTCAACTTAAGAAGATACTCTCTACCAATCTACCGGGAATTTCATCATGCTTATGGAAGAGAAATTGTAGAGCTTCGAGTCTAGTTTCAATGGTTCAAACGGTTAGTCATTTGGAGTCCCCAACACGAAGTTATTACTGGAAATTAAATCAAAATTAATTAGAAATCATAAATTGTCTAAGATTTGGTATTTTCTAGTTTATATAATTAACATCTAAGTAGCATTTGCAAGAATAGGTTTTTTTATGTTCTAGTCAAATTTGGTTTGTAGTATTATAAATGGAGCTGCTATATTTGCAAAGGTTGGAGAAGTAACTTAGATGTAAAGAGTTTCAAGAATTTATGAGGAATAAATTTGAGGATGGCATTGACATATAAAATATTTTTTCAATATTGTTAGATTATGACTCATTATTGATAAAAGGCTCGTGAAACCCCTAGAAGGTACAACATTGAAGGTGTCACAACTACAAATCATATCTAATTAGAATTTGCAGTCAAAATTATGTAAGAATAGATTTTCTAATTTCTAGTCAAATTTGGTTTGTAAGATTATAAATAGAGGTGTTGTTATATATTTCTTTAAGGTTAGAGATGTAGCTCAGATGCAAAAAGATTTAAGAGTTTATGAGTGTGAAAAAGTATCCTACCCTGCTCTCTCTCTCTTTTGATAAATTTCTTCTATATTGCCTTTGTTGAAATTTTCACTTGTGCCTCAATTATTCTTTTAAATATTTCAATCCTTCAGTAATATTTTTTTTACTGCACAGTGCCAATTTTGTGCGGCCACATGCAAAGTGTACGATCGTGCATTCTCAATTTTAGAATTTTAATTTCTTGATTATTTTTGAGATTTTCAACCAGTGAACAAGCTTAGCGACCGCGATAAATCCTGCATGAGCAAAAAGTCTACAACAATTGAAAGTTTCCAAAATGTGATGGATCAACCCCCAACCCCTTGGGTCACAAATCAAGCATATCAACTGTATACGATAGAAATCGAGGCCCCCCGATTTCTCTATTTGGTCGAGGCTAAGACATTCCATCGAAGAGTAGAAGCACTGAGTTCGAGATCGAAGTCTCGTTTGAGATCGAGGTCGGTATCAATCGAAGCCAAGGGAGATAGAATTCGAGTAACATCGGGGATAGTTTCGTAATAGAAAGAGCGAGATATCCGTGATTGGTCGAGAATCGTGGCGTGAATCTCGGAACGGATCAAATCAGAAGCGGTTAATTAACTGTTTATACGATTTCTTTCTGTAATTAGAGATATACCATAATTAGGATTTCTCTACTATATAAAGAGGAGTTCAAATCATTTGCAAGGGGGATTACTTATTGAGCAAAAGCTATACAACTCTTTCTTTCTTGCTCGCTATTGCTCATCAGAGTTATTTTGTCTTAATTATTCTTATACTGTTATCACCTCGAGAGTACCTTAATTCACGGCCGAGGCTTAGTTTTCATACTGGTTTGATTCATTTCTATTTTAATTATGTCATTTACTTACGCGTTTATCAATTGGTATTGTGTGAAATCACATATCCTTAAAATCACAATATAAGTTTAATTGTTATCCAAATTTCTGGGTAAACAGTTTGGGCCCACCGTGGGGCTAAGGATAATAGTGATTATTCAATACTGATCTCGATAACACACTACTTTACGCTTGTTCTTCTCAAGTACTTTGTTTTCAGGTTAAAAATATGTCAAACTCACAAACAACACCCACACATGGTGATAATGGCCTCGGATTTCACAGGAAAAATGACAACATTGTTGCTCCAGGGGTCGAGGTACCGCAAGCTGATCTCGGGGGAGCACCGATTAGCAATTCCGTCGACGTCAGCTCGCATATCGCTCTAAATGCGAATCTGGGCGCGGACCTCGAAGGGAATGTACTTAGAGAAGGACGATCCGGTGGTCGAAGTACACATGGCAGAGGAGATAAAGGAGTGATCGGTGCCAAATCTACACCACTATAGAGTAGCGAGAATGGTCGATGCAGTTTTACCCAACAAGGTCGGGATCGATTTCCATAGGGAGTTAATTGATTTGGAGTTAGGTAAAAAAAATCTAGAGGCATGTTTTGTTTCTCGTTGCACTTTCAAACATTGTTGTGATTGATTCTATTCTAATTTTATACTATTGTATGCTAAGAGTAAACTAAGTACGATATTTTTGGTGAAAGTTTTCAGGTGTTTAAAAGGCACTAGGGTAGTGACTTCCGCCTAGGTGGATATCTTTCGGGTATATAAAGTCTAGGGCAAGCTTGTTTTGATTGGGGTCGTGATATAACCATCACACATAAGTGCTCACTCTATACCTCTCGGTAGTTTGAGTGACTTTACCCGATTTGGCTTTCTCAAGTCCAATGGGTGTTCATGCAATGCAAGTGATATAGGATCAAGTCGGGTATTACTATCTCTAGGTTTAACCCTTTAATTGAGGCTATCAATCTCTTGAATTCACCCAAATTCCTTGTTAGCCTAGTTTTTCTAGACTTAGTCCCTCTTTCTCAAGAAGAGCCTAAGTCATAAAGACACGAATCAGTGTTTGCAACCACCAATTCTACAGTTTAAGCATGAATTAAGATAAATATCTCTAACCCATAAATAATTAAGTCATAAAATTCAAGAACCATTAAACACTCACACTAGGGTTGGGTCACAACCCTGGCTATGGGGTCTAGCTACTCATAATATCAGCAGAAATCAAAGATGAAGATGAAATATGAATCATAATATTAAAGTAGAAGATTAAAATCTAAAGTTTGAAGAGAAATCTACTACAAAATTTCCCAAAAAGGGTAAAAACCACGTTCACGTGCTCTGCTAAACAAAAGTTTACCTAAAATTGTCAAAAAGGTCTATTTATACTAAGCTAAAATTTTTGGACAAAAACGCCCCTTCGAAGGATTCGCGGACGCGTAATTCTGACCGCGTCCGTGCTTGGGCTCTCGGGACCGCGTAATAGTGAGCGCAATCCGCGTTGCTTCATATTTGAACCTGGGCTGGGACATGTTTCGCGGAAAACGGAAAATCTACCGCGTTCGCACGAGCTTAATCTGCGGCCGCATAATTTGAACGCGGGCCGCGTTCTTCAGTTAAGCTTAACTTGCAGGGCCTCTGAACCTCGAAGTACGCTCTCAGCGAAAATACCATCGCGGCCGCGCCAGATATTCTGCGGCCGTGCTTTTCCATCGCGGTCTGCAGTCAATCTTGTGCCCCAAAACAACCTCTCTGAATCTCACTTTCGCGGACTACGTATTTGTCGCCGCCTCAGCGGTGGTCCTTACGCGGCCGCGTATTTCTACCGCTCTCAGCGTTCAGTTGCCAGCCTTGATTTGTGCAAGTTTGACTCCTTCTTTAGTTGATTATGGCTTCTTTGCCTCATTTTTGTCCAAACCCTGCAAACAAGCACATTAAGTTAGTTTTTGGGAATACTTTTACGCATTTTAACCCAAAACCTAAGTAAAATAGAGCAGATAATAGGCTAAAATCCCGACTTATCAACTCCCCGAAACTTAAGCTTTTTCTTGTCCTCAAGCAAACAAAGTAATTCCCACCTCCACAAGAAAAAGAAAGGAAATTTTCAGCAGTCCTAAGGTGACTTCATCAAGCATCAATTAGGACTAACAATTACCCTCAACATAAATGCATTATCAACAACATGATGTTACGACTTTCTGAGTTCTATAGTTCTAGCGTGACACAAGAGCATCAAGATTTGACTCAATTCATCAAGGGAACTCGCTCTCTCACGTAGGTCATTGTGGATCCCAGACTCTTCCTCCTCTACTCTCCTTTAGCAAATCTCACTTATAGAATGCATCACTCAAATCAAGGATTGTAAAGAAGTGCTCTCATCACTCTCAAAAGAATGCCACAATTCCGGCTCTAAGTACCATAATCTTGCCCCTTATGTAAATCACCACTAATGAAAGCTCACTCAACTTGAAATCATATAGGGCATTAGCGAGATATAATGAAGGCTTTTGGATCAAGGTAAGACATAACGAACTATGATGGTTTCATCTTTCCTTAAGTACTCCATTTTCTCATTTCGGCTCATATCTTCTTGACTCTTTGAGTCATTTTCTTCTTCCTAAGGGGAACTAGAGAGACACATTGTCACTCTTTCTTACTCATGACGATCATTTTCTCCTTTTTCATCATTCCATTGCTTTCAACATTGTTCTATTTGAATCCCTTCAACCTTTTCTTTCTTTTGACATTTTTAGCTTTTCATCCTTTTCTTTGCCTTTTCTTTTCATCAACTCTTTTTGTTCTGTGAACCTTTCATCACTTTGAATTCCTCGTCTCTCCCCCAAACTTATATTTTTGCCAATTGTTCATCATGAATGCTAAGGAAGGATTGGGTGCCAAGAGAGGGTCATTATAAAACGGATAAAGGCTTGTAATGTGGCTTTGAATGAAAAAGGCTTAGGATCGAAAGGGTTGACTAGGGATATCATATTGGTATGGTATTAAAGCTTTAAAAGTTCAAATGGGACCAAGGAGAGCCTACAATCACTTCTCAAGTCGAGCTACACTTAGAATTTCGCCTAGACAAACATTCAGGGCAAGTTCTAGACTTATTGGCACGGGACTTGGACTTGCATTTCAATATCTCACCTCTCAAGCTATTGGATTTTTAAAGAGAACTAAGTCAAGGGCCCACAACATCCTTAGCTAAGACTGAAGATCACAAATGGCTTAAAGAAACCACTTGATGATAGTATTAATCAACTCAAGAGTCTAAAGGTTACAACTAGAGCTATTCTTTGTTAATAAACTTGTCTCTAACCATGAGGTCGAAGGTAAATGTGTTAGTACTAAGTGAAGCCTACTTGAGCCATTTTTATTCATCACTACTATATATCAAAGCAAAATGAAAAACAGACTCAATCTCTTAAGAAGGTTGTCATGCCATTTATCGTTGGAAGATCCACCCCGGTTCACACAACATCCACCTTTGGAAAGAACCCTGGCATTAAGAAAACCAAAGGTTTATTGATCACGAAAATGTTAAAAGAATCTACTAAAGGAAATAAGAAGCTAAGTTATTAAGGAAAAATACAAAAGAAGTTATAAAATAAACTAAGGGAAGTAAAATGAATATATACATGGAATGGTAAAGTTATATACAGATCAAAAGTGAAAAAATAACGATAAGTAAAAATAAAGGAAAATAGTATCAGAATTATTACATTCCAGTTATCAAATCAAAATAAGACCACCCCCCCCCCCAAATAAAAGATAGCATTGTCCTCAATGCTAAAAGCAAAAATAAGATTAGGGAAGGGATAGAGAGTAAAGAAAACTGCATATTTGGTCTCTGTCTACATGGGGTCAGGCACACTAGTCGGGTCCCCGGACTGCACAGGCTCATCAACTCCATCAGGGTCCTCCAACTGTATGTCCAAGTCCTCTGACTGGGGCACCACAAATCTTCTCACTGGCTCTCTGTCAGCCTCCTGCTCTGATGCATGTGCTGTCTGTGCTGCAGGGGCGTCTCCTCCATAAGTAAATCAAGTGGGATGTCTCCGGCCGAAGTGAGCTTCTCTACCTCCTTCTTCAGCTTCTCCACCGACTCCTTTGAAGCTTGAGTCTTCTTCATCTTTCTGACCTGTTTGCTCAGCTCTTTGATCACCTTGGCATGAGTATCCAATGTCTCCTTGATTTTCTTTGGGTTTTCCAAGAGCTCCTTTTGGTTGGCCAGAAGCTCCTTCAATGAATCCTCCACTGATTGAGGCATCTGAAGCTGTGCTGGAGCTACATGTGTTGCGACTGCACTGGATAAGACAGATAGCTTTGATGTAGCTACCTACATCCAGTTGTTGATACTGGATAGAGTCTGATTAACCCGCAGTGCAGTCTGAGAGTAAGTTCAGGAGGAAGGAACAGATAATGGGGCAGAGGCAGATGTCCCGGATGGTGGAAGTGGCATAGCAGCAGAAGAACCTTCAGATGTGGAAGGCTCGGACCCAGTGGTCACTACCCTTGGCTCTTCAGAATGGCCAGAGGTAATAGTGGTTTTTTCTTTGGACTTGGGGTTGTCTGCTCCCTGAAGGCTATACCGGGAAAAGGGCCTCTTCGGCTTTATCTTCGTGTCAAAGTTTCTCCCCTCAACCCCCTGATCCTGTAGGTACATAGTGATGAAATTGGGGTAAGGGTAAGATCTTTCTTCCTTCCCGGTTGCCTTGGATATGTTCTGGGCCATGAGGTTCCCCATATTTAATGGATACCCCGGCATGATAGAATCTATGAGAATCACCCTGGAGACTGGAATGTCACTTTCATGCTGGGACGGATCAAGGCGGTTGCAGACGAAGGTGCACCACCCTTTGGCTTCAAAACTAAGGGTGTTCCTGTCAATTGAGACTCCAGGTGTAAGCCATGTCGGTGTTGTCCCTAGGATGGCTATCACCTCTGCTAGCCATGGCCAGGCAGCTTCATCTAATTCCAACTTCTATATGTATAGAGCTACGTCCACATCATCAAACCCGACATATTCATTTAATGTCTTTCTATCAAACTGGACCTTCCGGTTTCGTACCTTAGTCACATAGGTGCCTTTTTTGATGTGGGAAACGTTGGTGTAGAACTCCTTGACTAAGTACTCATTTGCATCTGGCAACATGCTAGTGAAGTATTTCCACCCCACACTTTCATCAAATTGTCTCTTTATATTAGGATTGTGAGGGAGAAGGTCATTTTCTATAAATTGCCGCTCGAGAGTGAGATAGCTTTGTGGACACCATTCCCGAAATTTGTGGTAGGCCTTCTCACTCACGAACCTATCTTCCCATATTTCAGGCTTCCTTGACCAAGATAACCCCTCCACATGGGTATCACCTCCTCTCCCGTCATCCGGAATATCTTCTTCATCATCAAGATCAATAGGAGTAGTTGTTGAGCCTGACGTAGCAACAGGTGGGGAAGATGGTGCTGACGTCTCACTACTTCCTTCTAAGCCATCAAACGACTCAGACGAGGAGTTAGGTTCATTGACGAGGCGGTAAGGTTGTGAGTGGGCATCTTGTTGAGGTTGTGCAGCTTCCCCTTCAGAAATCTCCCGGGATGGGAGGTAGTCACTAGTATCAGATGAGTTGGGAGTAAGTGGTATAAGGGTTTTCTTCTTGCCAATGACCCTTTGATGTGCTAAGGGTGCAGTCTGTTTCCCTCTACCCCGGCCTCGAGATGATTCTCCCCTCCCTTGTGATTTTTCATAACCACCACGAGATCGCACCATTATCTGCATACATAATCAGTGAAAGAGCATTAGCGTTGCTATTCAATGAAGCATCAAAGGAAAGCAGATGAAATGATTACAGTGTTTCTCAAAGTAGGGGTCCATTGTCAGCGGAAAGACAGGTGCGGCCGCGGACAGGCAATCGCGGTCTGCGTAAAAAGGGTCGCGGTCGCGGAAGAGTGGGAATCAAACTACCCAGTCTCTGAAGCTTGGTTTACGCTGACCACTAAATAATGGGCGCGCCCGTGAAACTTCGAACGCGGTCTGCGTAAAAATGAACGCGGCCGCGGACCCAATTTGCTAACTCTCTGAAGCTCAACAACCCGGTCCGCAAAATTATGGACGCGGCCGCGAAAAGTTAACCGTGGACCACGGAAAAATCTTCGCGTCCGCGAACTTATAAGCATATACAAATCTCACAAAAGCATGAACGCGGACCGCATAATTTGGAGCGCGATCCGCGAAATTCAATTCACACTAGCATTGAAGAACTAATTACGACCTAGGTTTTCACTTAGTGCAAAAATTTAGGCAATTAACTGGCATAGTTAACAACCTTTATCCCCCATTAGGCATGAAAATCAATTACCCATATAGAATTAAGCCTCAATTATGCATCATTTTTTATTTTGGCATGTATCAACCCTAACTAAAAAGAAAAAGTAGATTTGTGAGATTTGTACCAAAATTTTAGCATATCAGTTGTGAGATTTGTAGTGGAAAACTACTCTTGATTAATGATATGAGATTTGAAGTTCAAACTAGAAGAGGGTGAACAGTGGTCTAATTGCTCTAAGAGTTCGAGGGTTGAAAAGAGTAACAGTGCTAAGGACGTTCTATTTATACCCACAAAATGGTGACCCACCGACTTACCTGAGCGCGGTCCGTGGAATTCCTCCGCGGTCTGCACTTTTTACCTTTCAACAAGTCTTTGCAGAAGCTAGTTACCTGAGAGAGGAATAACGGCCGCGTAAGATCAACGCGGACCGCGGAATGACGAACGTGAACGCGAATACAACTTCATAGAGTTGATATTCTGGACTTTTCAAGTCCACGTCCGCTGACAAATAGCGCCCCCGCCAAAAGCTCCTGCTGACCGCGAAATTCTGAGCACTGTCCGCGTAAATCCCAACACTTAGGCAAATTTTTCCAATCAAAGTTTTTCACTACACAAACAATTCCTGCACAAACTTTACAACCAATTAGTTTAAACAAAGCCTAATCTAAGAAGAAGATCAAAAAGAAAGAAAAACACATGGGTTGCCTCCCAAGAAGCGCCTGATTTAATGTCGCGGCACGACGCATGTTACCATCATCATTGGAAATTGATCAAGGCCACCACATAGTTGTCATCAAACTTTCCCAGGTAATGCTTCACTCGGTGCCCATTAACTCTGAGGATTTCACCATTTTTGTTTTTCAAATCAAGAGCACCAAACAGAGTCACGTGCACCACCTCAAAAGGGCAACTCCATTTTGACTTGAGCTTTCCCAGAAATAGTCGTAACCGGGAGTTTAAGAGAAGAACCAAATAACCCTCCTTGAATTCCTTGTTCCGGGCATATTTATCGTGCAAGTACTTCATTTTGTCCTTATACAAGGACGAGCTGGAATAGGCATGAAACCAGAACTCATCTAGTTCATTGAGTTGCTCCACCCGGAGATTGGCTGCAACATCCTACTCAAGATTTAACCTCTTCAGCGCCCACATGGCTTTATGCTCTAATTCAATCGGCAAATGGCACGCTTTCCCAAATACAAATCGGTACGAAGACATATCGATTGGAGTCTTTTACGCAGTTCTATAAGCCCACAAAGCATCGTGAAGTTTCTTTGACCAATCCGTTCTATTTGCATTGACAGCTTTTGATAATATGCTATTTATCTCCCTGTTGGAGACCTCAACTTGTCCACTAGCCTGGGGATGATAAAGGGTTGACACCTTATGATTGACACAATACTTGGAAACTAAAGTGTCGAAGGCCTTATTGCAGAAATGAGAACCCCCATCACTGATGATTACCCTAGGAGTGCCAAACCTTGTGAAGATGTTTTTCTTTAAGAATGCCACCACACTCATTGCTTCATTGCTGGGAAAAGCCACCGCTTCAGCCCACTTGGATACATAATCAACATCAACCAAAATGTAAGTTTTACCACACGAACTCACAAAAGGGCCCATGAAGTCTATGCCACAAACGTAAAAAATGTCAATCTCAAGAATAGTGGTGAGAGGCATTTCATCCTTCTTGAAAATTCCACCTGCTCTTTTGCACTCATCACATCTTTTAACAAGTTCACTTGCATCTTTATATCATAGATCGCAGGAACGGCGGTCCCTGACGCACTTTTACCCGAAACGATTGAAGACGTGATCGAAGACAGAGTTCTCAGGGACTTATGAGCAAAAGTGGTTTTGATAAGCACGCCGATCCCACAGAGGCACCTCGATTATCGGAGTATAAATTTAACATCTATGCATCAGGTATTGTATCGGCAATTGGAAGAATCAAAGATACTAGATGGCCTAGGCCCATACAGACTGATCCTTCCCAAAGAAATCCCAATCTGATATGTAAGTATCATGGCACACATGGCCACAAAACTAAAGATTGTACGAAACTAAGAGATGAGGTAGCCCGTCTATTCAACGAGGGTCACTTTCGAGAGTTCTTAAGTGATCGAGCCAAGAATCATTTCAGAGAAAGGGACGCCAACAGAAAAACGAACAAGAGGATCCGTAGCATGTGATACATATGATCATCGGCGGGGTCGATATCCCACAAAGGCCCGTGTTCAAGCGCACCAAAGTATCAATTACTAGGGAAAAACAGACCCGAGATTATGTGCCAAAAGGCACTGTATCGTTAAACCGCGAGGAAGCAGAAGGAGTTTCCCAACCCCACAATGACACTCTGGTAATTTCTATCTTTATGAATAAAATTCTAGTTAAGCGTGTTAAAGTGGATCTAGGTAGCTCGGAAAACATCATCTGATTGAGGGTCGCGGAGCAACTCGGCCTGCAAGATCGAATCGTACCCGCAGCTTGGGTCCTGAATGGTTTCAACATGGCCAGCGAAACAACTAAAGGAGAGATAATTCTACCGGTTAACGTGGCTGGAACTATTCAAGAAACTAAGTTCCATGTAATTGATGGCAAAATGAGGTACAACGCCCTACTCGGGAGGCCCTGGATTCACAATATAAGGGCAGTCCCCTCGACTCTCCACCAGATTATGAAATTTCCAACACCGGACGGGGTGAAAACGGTATATGAGGAGCAGCATGCTGTAAAGGAAATGTTTGTTGTCGATGAGATAATACCAATATTGGCACTTTTCGCAACAAAGGGATCGGAGGTCAAAGGAAAGAAGGAAGCCAAATAGCAACCACAACCACCAGCCTCGATTGAATCGAAAAAATAGGGAATGGAAGAAGAAGATTACGATTATTGGATCCCTCGATCCTTTGTTATTCCCTAAGATTCTGATGCCACCAAATCGACAGTCGAGGAGCTGGAGAAGGTCATACTGATCGAGTACCTGCCTGATCGAAAGGTATACTTGGGAATGGGGTTAACTCCCGAACTCAAGAAAAAAACTCAATAAATTTATTATTGATAACATGGATTGTTTTGCTTGGTCCCACTTAGATATGACAGGGATCCCCCCAGACATAACAACACATCGATTGAGTCAAGACCCGAAGTTCAGACCAGTGAAACAATAGATAAGGCCCTAATCCGAGGTAAAACATGCATTCATCAAGGACGAGGTAACTAAACTTCTCAAAATAGAATCCATTCGGGAGGTAAAAAATCCTAAGTGGTTAGCGAACGTAGTTGTAGTCCCTAAAAAAGGGAAAAAACTTAGAATGTGTGTAGATTATAAAGATTTAAACAAGGGATGCCCCAAAGACTCTTTTCCTCTGCCTAACATCGATCGCATGATCGACGCCAATGACGGCCATGAGATCCTTAGTTTTCTCGACGCCTACTCCAGGTACAATCAAATTCAAATGAACCCGAAGGATCAGGAAAAAACTTCATTTATCATTAAGTATGTCACATATTGCTAATGCGTTTTGGGATAAAAAATGCCGGTGCTACCTACCAACGCCTAGTAAATAAGATGATCGAGGAATAAGTAGGTAAGTCAATGGAATTATATATTGATGATATGCTAGTTAAGTCCCTGCGCATAGAGGACCATTTGAAACATTTGCAGGAAACCTTCAAGATATTGAGAAAATACAACATGAAGCTCAACCCCAAGAAATGTGCTTTCAGGGTTGGTTCGGGAAAGTTCCTCAACTTGATGGTATCAAATCGGGTAATCGAGATCAACCCCGATAAAATCAAGGCTATCGAAGACATCACAATCGTGGATAGCGTTAAAGTCGTACAAAGGTTGACAGGTCGGATAGCCACCTTAGGCTGATTCATCTCGAGATCGTCAGATCAGAGTCATAGGTTCTTCTCACTACTCAAAAAGAAGAACAATTTCGCCTGGACCCTAGAGTTCCAGCAGGCGTTAGAAGAGTTAAAACAGTACCTCTCGAGTCCACCATTGCTTCATACTCCAAAGGCAGATGGAAAGCTCTACTTATACTTAGCGGTCCCGGAAGTCGCGGTAAGTGGTGTCCTAGTCCGAGAAGAACAAGGTACACAATTTCTCGTTTATTATGTTAGTCGAACTTTCGGCGAGGCCGAAACCCGATACCCGTACTTAGAAAAATTAGCACTTGCTTTAATAAGTGCCTCTAGGAAATTAAAACTGTATTTTCAATGTCACCCAATATATGTATGACCACTTATCCTCTTCGTAATGTTTTACATAAGCCCGAGCTATCGGGCCGATTGGCCAAATGGGCCGTTGAACTCAGTGGGTATGATATCGAGTATCTACCCTGAACAACCATCAAGTCTCAAATTTTAGCAGACTTCGTGGTCGTCCTCACGCCATCCCTCATACCTGAAGTCAAAAAAGAACTTTTGATAAAGTCGGGTACATCATAGGGGGTGTGGACCCTTTTCACGGACGGCGCTTCGAATGTGAAAGGGTCTGGGCTAGGCATCATTTTGAGGCCGCCCACGGGCAATATAATTAGGCAATCTATCAAAACTGCTAAATTGACTAACAATGAGGCCGAGTACGAGGACATGATTGCAGGTCTCGAAATGGCGAAAATCTTAGGAGCGGAAATCATCGAGGCCAAATGCGACTCCTTACTGGTGGTAAACCAAGTCAACAGAATTACATGTAACTTTACATAGTTTTAAAGAATGGACTTTGCAGCATGTACCTCGAGAGCAAAACAGTGAGGCCGATGTCCTTGCAAATCTGGGATCATCAGTCGAAGATGACGAAATCAGCTCGGGGACTATCGTACAACTCTCGAAATCGGTGATCGAAGAAGGCCATGCCAAAATAAACTCCACGAGCCTAACCTGGGATTGGAGGAATAAATATATTGAGTATTTGAAAAATGGAAAGCTCCCATCGGACCTTAAGGATTCAAGGACTCTATGAACAAAAGCTGCCCGATTCATATTGGCTGAAGATGGAACATTATACAGGAGGACGTTCGATGGACCATTGGCAGTATGCTTGGGGCCAGGGGACACCGATTATGTCCTACGAGAAGTTCACGAGGGTACTTGGTGGAACCACTCCAGTGCCGAATCACTAGTTGACAAGGTCATCAGAGCAGGATACTATTGGTCCAATATGGAAAAGACACTAAAGAATTCGTTCGAAAATGCGATAAGTGCCAAAGGTATGCACCGAAGAGCCAAAGAATTCCTTATGGCTCGTGCATCCCTTATGGCCTCTTCGGAAAAGGCAGGTAAATATGGTGAATGACCTGTTGTCACTTCCCCAAGCGAGTCACTCGGGGCGCTCTATTCGGCTCTAGGGGTTTTGACACTAGCCCCTTCCGTTATGTTTGTTTTTTGGCGAGGAAAAGCCTCGACCTCAGATGATTCGGGGACTTTGCCCGAAAACTTCTTCATCACGAGGCAGGGCCTCATCAACCGCCACCGATTTAGTGGCCTTGGTGGTTTCGACAGTCTTCCTCACTCGGGTCACTAGCGTCGAGTCACCGCCTTCAACTTCATCTTCTTCTTCTTCCCTTAGCCTTTGGACTGACTCCAAAGTCATAGGGATAACTTTCCCCTTTGGTTTCCTAGCAACTCTCTTTCTGGGTTTTTTATCCTCGGGTGTCGAGGTCCCTTTCCTCTTATTGTCCTTCCCCAGCTTCGGAGTCGGGGCCATAGCCTCTTCCTCACTACTCGGAGGCCTCAAGACTGCATCTTTGTTCAAGCCTGCACAAGAAAGGACTAAGTAAGTAAAAGAAATATAACCAATTCCTCAGAAATGAGAAAAGGGAAACTTACCATGGTTCCTTGCTTCCCATCGGCCTTTTGCCAAGTCGCGGCCAACAGGGCTCAGCGTAGGAAGAAGTCGAAGCCAGCCTTCGTACCCAGTTCTCGAGGTCAAGGAAAGCTCGAGGCATCCAAGAAACCGCTGTATAACGAAAGAAGTGATTAAATGAGGTAGAAAATGAAACATAACATGAAAACCAACTAGTAGAGTGCTACTTACGCTTTGGGTTCTATCTTTCGGGGAATCTCATTTTCTCCTTCAGGATAAGATCACAGGTCCTCACCCGAACAAAATGACCCATCCACCCTCGGTCTTTGTCCTCATCGATGCTCGAGAATAGAGCCTTGGCCGCTCGACGTTGTAGCTTGATTAATCCCTGAAAGATAAGGGGGCTGTATAATCGGATAAGGTGGTCGAGGGTGAACAGCAGCCCTCGGCTTTATTGATGAAGAACCGAAGCATGATCACAATACGCCAAAAGGAAGGATGTATTTGGCCTAGAGTCACCTGATATTGACGACAGAGGTCAATGATGACTGGATCGAGGGGGCCCAACGTGAAAGGATAAGTGTAAACGCTTAGATACCCTTTCACGTGGGCTGTAATGCTTTCTTCAGGAGAAGGGATCTCTACAACTTTGTCCCCCCAGTTGCAATCCCTTTTGATATTCTCGAGATATCCCACGGTTATCGAGCAGATATACATCGATACGTGTTCACATCGACCAGGGACTGATGGAGGGTTCTTGATTTTAAAGTCAGATTTAAGAACGCACGGGCTGGGAGCACACTCCTCATTATATGGGTTGAAGAAAGAGGAAAGTAGTAAGGTTTGGTGGTTCGAAACTAGCGGTGATGACCTAAGGAGTAATAAAAGAGAGAGCTTCGGAGAGATGAGTGCTTAGAAAACAGATGAAGATGAAAGTAAAGTTTAATTCAACGAAAGGAAATCCTATTTATGGATTTACGGTGACGGTTCAACGACACTAGTGGCCGACCGCCAACTGACGCTCATTAATGGTTTGGGGAACTGCACCGACGGGACGTTTCAGTCACTCCCATCGCTTACATCACGAGGATGACATCATTGTCTATCGAGGTCAGAGAAAAAAGCGAAGGCTCAGTTCATTTCTTATCATTATATTCCAAGAAACGAGGGGACTATCTGTATACGGTAGAAATTGGGGCCACCCAATTTCTCTATTTGGTCGATGCTAAGACATTGCATCGAAGAGTAGAAGCACTGAGTTCGAGATCAAAGTCTCTTTCGAGATCGAGATCGATATCGAGGTCGGTATCAATCGAAGCAAAGGTAGATAGACTTCGAGTAACATCGGGGATAGATTAATAACAGAAAGAGCGAGATATACGTGATTGGTCGAGGATCGTGACGTGAATCTCGGAACAGATCAAATCAGAAGCGGTTAATTAGTTGTTTATACGATTTCCTTCTGTAATTAGACATATACCATAATTAGGATTCCTCTACTATATAAAGAGGAGGTCCAATCATTTGTAAGGGGGATTAATTACTGAGAAAAAGCTATACAACTCTTTCTTTCTTGCTCGTTATTGCTCATATGAGTTATTTTGTCTTAATTATTCTTATACTGTTATCACCTCGAGAGTACCTTAATTCAAGGTCGAGGCTCAGTTTGCATACTAGTTTGATTCAAATCTATTTTAATTCTATCATTTACTTGCGCGTTTGTCAATTGGTATTGGGTGAAATCACATATCCTTAAAATCATAATATAAGTTTAATTGTTATCCAAATTTCTGGGTAAACACCAACAAGCCTCAAAATAGCACAGTAACCTATGAAAAGTTTCAAAATATAACGTTAAAACATAAGACAAAGGGTTATTGGTTGTTACATAGTATCTCAAGCCAAATGAGAATTTCCTTCTTCAGAGACTATCTGAATCCAACAGTGAAAGTGGGATAGTGTGATTTCAAAGACCTTTGTTTCCTTTATTTTTCAAAGACCTAGCAAAGAAGAACCGACCAAGAAAATAACACTTTTTTTCTAATAGACAATAAAAAATTGAGCATAAAATACCCATATATATATATATATATATATATATATATATATATATATATATATATATATATATATATATATATATATAGGTTCGGACGACAGACAAGGGGCGTATGATTCTTTAAATATATTAATTTAATTAGCAAAATAATATAAAAATAAAATATAAAACTTATAATCATAAAATTTAAGGTTAAGTAAAGTATTGAAATAAATACTAAGAGTTCAAACAAAACTATGAATAATACAAAAGCTTATAAATTAAAGTACCATGATATATACCCTCGCTATAACAATCAATTCTAATAGCCAAAATTGATGTTCGGCATAATTTTATATTTTGAGTGCATTACTTACTTTATATTTTGAGGCTTTAATGTTAAATTATATTATATTTGTGCTTAATTAAGTTTATTTTATGTGTAAGTGTGTTGAAGACGAAATCGAAAGCAAAATAGAGATTTTATGTGTATTTCATGCACTATAAAAATGACTTGTGATTATTTGATGATGGAAAATATTTTGACCTCATGATTTGATGATTGAAAATAAATTGAAAGAAGAAAAACAATATTAGAGTCTAGCATAGGATTTTGGAAAAGGAAAGAAACAAAAACGTGGAATTGAAAGTAGGCAAAGCAAATCAGAATTGAACGTAGCAGCAGTGGGCGAAGCGAGTGTAACGACCTGATCGGTTGTTCCGTGAGATTTATCACATTTCTCCTATTTCTGCATTTATTATGTATCGCTATCTTGTTTTTGATGTGTTGGATCAATTGGTTTGGGTTCGGAGTAGTTATGATGAGAGTTTAGGCATTTAGCCTTTCAAAGTAGCCTAATAGTTGACAACTAAGAGTTGACTTATTGTTAAACATCCTCGGAATGCGGATTTTATGGCTCGAATAGCTTCGTTAGGTGATTTGGGACTTAGGAGTGTGTTCAGAATATTTTTGTGATGTCCGGTGTAGAATTAGGCTTGAATTGGCGAAAGTTAGTTTTTGGCGACTTCTGGTTGGCAGTGGAAAATAGGCTATCGGGGTCGGAATGAAATTCCGGAAGTTGGAACAGGTTCGTAATGTCATTTTGGATATGTCTGCAAAATTTCAGGTCAATCGGAGGTGTTTTGGTTGGTTTCAGAGTAGTTGGCAAAAATTAGAAGTTTCAAAGTTCATAGGCTTGAATTTGATGCGATTTTGGTGTTTTGGGGTCGTGACAGCTTGGTATCAGAGCACTAGGTTACATAGGACTCGACGGTCACGAGCAGGTTTAGTAGAGTCTTGCGGATCGGTACGGAGACGTCTGTACTTATCTTCGAGAGGCTGCCGAACTTTTAGGAAACATTCTATCTTTCTTGAACTCTTTCGTGCTGATCTATTGATTCTTGAAATCTGAACTTATGTTGGTTCATTCTATCACAGATGGTGAGGACACGCCATACCGATCAGAGTGACCAGTCACCGGCTAGACCAGCGAGAGGTCGAGGCCGCGGTCGAGGCCGCGGTAGAGGTAGGGGCCAGTCCGCGCAGCAGCCGGGGCAGTACCTCAGGATCCCCCTATTGATCATGATCAGGTTCCCGCCGATGGTGTCCCAGCGGGACAGGCTCAGGCACCAGCAGTGTCTATGGTTATTTCGGGTCTTCAGGAGGCCCTGTTTTAGATATTGTCAGTATGCACCGGTTTGGCTCAGGCCGTTGCCATGTCTTCTTCTGCCACCATATCTCAGGCCGGGGGAGGCAATCAGACTCCAGCTGCCCGGGCACCTGAGCAGGCTGCACAGGGTATTTAGGCACCGGGAGCAGCCCCAACTCAGCCAGCTGCTCCGGTTCAGGATTATGTGGTCTCTGCTATGCCTGAGGACGAGCAGCGCAGGTTGGAGAGGTTCAACAGACTTCAGCTTCCGACTTTCAGCGGTACAGAGGGCGAGGATGCTCAGGGATTTCTAGATAGGTGCCAGAGGATACTGCGCACCGCGGGTATTCTGGAGACCAGTGAGGTCTCGTTTATTACCTTTCAGTTTGCGGGTGCTGCCTTTACTTGGTGGTAGTCTTTCGAGAGGCGTAGACCGGTTGGTTCAGCACCTCTTACCTGGCAGCAGTTCTCCACGATCTTTTTGGATAAGTATGTTCCTCAGTCCCACAGAGAGGAGCAGCGTAGGCAGTTTGAGCAGCTGCGCCAGGGAGAGTTATCAGTCACTCAGTACGAGATGAGATTTTTCGAGTTGGCTAGGCATGCTTCTGAGATTATCTTCATTGGACCATTTGAGGTACTTCAAAGGGTTGGAGAGGTGGCCTATAGGCTTTCTGTGCCTCCCAGTTTATCGAGTATTCATCAAGTATTCCATGTTTCGATGCTCCGGAAGTATGTTGGTGACCCTTCCCATGTTTTGGACTTCAGCACGGTTCAACTCGAGGGTGATATGTCATATGAGGTAGAGCCAGTGGCTATTTTGGGTCGTCAGGTCAGGAAACTGAGGTCTAAGGATATAGCTTCAGTGAAGGTTCAGTGGAGAGGGAATCCGGTGGAGGATGCCACCTGGGAGACCGAGTGGGAGATGCGGGACAAATATCCTCACTTATTCGAGGCTCCAGGTATGTTTCTAGACCCGTTCGAGGACGAACATTTGTTTAAGAGGGGGAGGATGTAACGACCCGACCGGTCATTCCATGAGATTTACCCTATTTCCCCTATTTCTGAATTTGTTATGTATCGCTATCTTGTTTGCGATGTGTTGGATCAGTTGGTTTGGGTCCGGAGTAGTTATGGTGAGAGTTTAGGCACTTAGCCTTTAAAGTAGCCTAATAGTTGAGAAAGTCAACTAAGAGTTGACTTATTGGTAAACGACCTCGGAATGCGGATTTTATGGCTCGAATAGCTTCGTTAGGTGATTTGGGCCTTAGGAGTGTGTTCAGAATATTTCTGTGATGTCCGGTGTAGAATTAGGCTTGAATTGGCGAAAGTTAGTTTTTGGCGACTTCAAGTTGGCAGTGGAAAATAGGCTATCGGGGTCGGAATGCAATTCCAGAAGTTGGAACAGGTTCGTAATGTCATTTTGGATATGTCTGCAAAATTTCAAGTAAATCGGAGGTGTTTTGGTTGGTTTCGGCATAGTTGGCAAAAATTAGAAGTTTCAAAGTTCATAGGCTTGAATTTGATGCGATTTT
Organism: Nicotiana paniculata; assembly: GCA_005239505.1. Classification (NCBI taxonomy): domain Eukaryota; kingdom Viridiplantae; phylum Streptophyta; class Magnoliopsida; order Solanales; family Solanaceae; genus Nicotiana; species Nicotiana paniculata. Next base: position 20,107 of record MDKI01161262.1, read on the forward strand.
GGTGTTGTTGTGTTGTTTTTGGTGTTTCAAAGGCTCGACTAAGTTTGAATGATGTTATGGGATATGTTGATATGTTTGGTTGAGGTCCCGAGGGCCTCGGGTGTGTTTCGGGTGGTTAACGGACCAACTTTTGGCTTGAAATCTGGGCAGATTTTTGCTGGTGTGAGGTTCTGATTTCCTTCTATGCGATCGCGTGAGGATATTTGCGATCGCGTAGGGTAAAATAGTGAGACAAGATTTTTGTTATACGCGATCGCGTGGTGGAGGTCGCGATCGCGTGAGTAGGAGGTGGTTGGTCAGTGCGATCGCGTGGTGTTGTTTGCGATCGCGTAGAGTTAGAGGGGCGCGTGAGTGAGTTGAGCCGTTGTTCTTCGCGATGCGTAGGGTGGTTTGCGATCGTGTGGGTTTATGTTCTGATGAATCGCGGTCGCGTAGGGTAATTTGATGGGGCAGCAGATTTGTTCTTCGCGATTGCGTGCCAGTGTTTGCGATGTAGTGAAGAAAATATTTTAGATGGGCAGAATGTTTAAAAGGCATGTTGTGCAAAAGTGGATCATATTTTCCTCCATTGTTGGCGATTTGAGAGCACCTTTGAGAGGATTGAAGAGGGAATTGAAGGGAGTCGCTTGGAGGTAAGGTTCTTAACTTCATAACTCGTTTTTATGTCAATTCCTAAGTGATTAAACCATAAAATTTCTGGAATTGAACCAAAGTTGGGAAAGAAGGGTGCATGAAAAATTCATTTTTCTTTTGAGGATTTGAGTGGGAAATTATGGTCCGATTTTAGTGTTCTTGGTATGCATAGAATCGTGGGAAGACGAGGATTCTAAGGATGTAAAAATTATCAAATTCCGAGAAGTGGGTCTGGGGCTCGGGTTTGGCCGAATTTTGAGATTCTTGTATAATCTGATAAATTTCGATTGGGTTGAGTTCCTTTGATATATATTGATGATGTTAACTGGTTTTGGCTAGATTCTGAGCAATCAGGAGCCAATTTGAGGGGCAAAAGCATAGCGGACTAGTGTTGTGGCCCAGTAGAGGTAAGTAATGGTCTTAAATCTTGTCCTGAGGGTATGGAACCCCGGACTGCATTATTTTCTCACTGAATTTGGAATGGCGCACGTGTCTGATGACGAATATGTGGCGCGTACTG